>VDFB02197844.1:0-46464 GCA_007258455.2 Sequoia sempervirens | reverse complement strand
TATAACTTCTTCATCGAGCTGGCGAGGGTTGTGTCGTCGCATGAGACCAGTGAACGCTCTGCCAAGCGTTCCCGTTTTCTTAAGCCCGCCTGAATTCTCATCCGATTTATTCGTCTTCTTCTCCTTAGATTTCCTGATTTCTTTCAACATCGATTTCAGAAACATATAGTCCAGATAAACTGCCTGCCATTCTGGAATCATCTGTGCTACAAGCTCTTTCCCAAACTTCATCCTCTCCAAAACTAAACTGTGCTTCTGCAATATTGCTTCTCCCTTTTAAGCCAAACAGAACAATAACATCTTCCTTTGTTGTGCAGAAACAAAGAAAATGTGAACTGGAGAAGATTTTGCGAAAAAGGGGCATATGGCAGGAGAATTGTAGTCATTCATGACCGGTAAATGCGGTGGGAACTTTCACACCAATGAATCCAATGTTGCCATATTTAACAGTTGTTAAAAGCTGACCGAACAGCGGCTTTCTGTTGCAAAAATTCCCAAACCGGCGTATTCGGTAAGGTATAATTAGAGCGATAATCTCGTGCCTGCCACTGAGGGAGGATTGGTGGAGATCAGTTGGAAGGACACCGGCTATGTTGTCGCCACTCGCTAGCACGCTACATACCTAAATAGCGTGTGCCGTGTAGCGACAAAGAAAGAAAGAAAAACAATGTAATAGTTTTTTTTAAATAAATGTGAAAAAGAGTTTGGATGCTTTTTATATGTTTTGTAATCATGGACTTTGGGCTCGGTCCATGTAACTGGTTAATTTTTTGGTTTTTCTGGGCATTGCCCATGTGACTTAATTTTTTGGTTTTTCTGGGCGCTGTCCATATGACTCTCGGGGTGTGTCTTCTTACCACCCACTTTTCTTTTGTGAATATGTAACTTTATCATTTTATTAATATAGATAACTGCCTATTCATTCAAAAAAAAAAACAAAAATAGTTGGTTTAATGTTCAACATTTTTAACAATATTTGATTAATAGTTGTGACTTTAAAGTTGTTACTATTGATGATGACTACCCATAATTGAATGAAATGTATTCCTTAGATCTAAAAAACAACAAATCATGTGATGCCACATAAGCGCACAAAGAAAATATGATTTAGTGCACAACTATTAGTTTCACTTTTATTTTGGGCATTTTTGGAGACCTTGACAAAAAACATGCTAATGTGGAATCATATTTGATGATGTGGCCCTCAAACCATAGTTATAAGCAAGGGACTTGCCAAGTAAACTGCTATAAAAAAATGGGACTGATTTGAAATTTCCACTAGGATTTTGAGAAGCACAAAATTGAGGTGCTCGACTACCGGGTCCTCTCCCCTAGAGCATATAGAAAAGAGAAGGCATTGCCTCTAGTTCTTATAAATTGGTGAATGCGGTTGGATTTGGAGGTGACGATAATGTTAATTGAGTTGTGTAAATTATAGCTAGTTATACTTCTACAAGAATATAATTTGTTTGTATTTTTGGAATTCAGAATAAATTATAGACAAATGAATGTAGTTATGGATATGAGAAGAAGCAAAAGAAAAGTGATTAATATGTTATGATAGATTTTATATTATTTTAATAGTCATTATATAAAAAACATAGCAACTTTGGAAGAGTTGTTTTCTTAACATACAATTGTATTGCATTGTAAGAGTCGTCATTTTATTAAGTGTAGAGAATTTAATTGATATTTTTGTTATATGGACTATAAGTATAGACAATTTCAATTGAGATATGTTGTCAATTGTATATGACTTCACACATATTTTGTTAAGTCAAGATCAACAAAGATACACAATCAGAAGTTGCATATACATTTAATTTATCTAGAATGGAAGTAACACATTGACTTGTATTTTACTTGTCATAACAAAGGTGCTCATATAGATGTTGCACATGCACTAGTAGATCCTTTAATTGACCCAAAGAAGAGAGAGTGTTGATTGAAGTATTTATATCATGAAATTGTTTTAAGATATTTTTTATTATCTACCATAATAGTATTTAAGCTTTTGGATTTGACTGTGTCTATTTTTTTGTCAACGTTTCGGATCACACTCAGTGATCCATCATAAAAAAAATAGACACAGTCAAATCCAAAAGCTTAAATACTATCTTCATGGACTGTGGAAAACTCATACCAACTATCTACCATAATGTTAATTTTGTGTTGGACTCCAAAGTTGTTTGGAGTAGCTTATCATGATATATTCACAAGCTTCAAAAGTTAATAGCTAATTGTGATCTATTCTATTTTTTTATAAATATCCTTGATTAAATCATTTCTAGAAGTTAAAGTGACACAATTATCTGAAGGTGAGTGGTTGAATAGAGTGACTTCCCAATTTAAATTAATAATGAAGAGGACAGATGCCTTTTGTTCAACAAAATGATAGAATATTTTTGTCGTATTTGACCATTTCTTTACATTTGCATCTATTATTTTCTTAGCATCACATTCATAATTTGCAAGAGCATTACTCCATACCCAAGTTACAAATATGTACATTAATATGGCCAAGTTTGACTTTGAGAGATTATGCCTACTGCTCATATATTTTACTTATTTAGTTGTAAAATAAAATCTAGATGATAGAAATGTTGGTGTTCAACTTCACATGTTCTCAGGTATGCATTATAAGGTGAGGAATACATGGGGCATAACACTCCATGTTGTTGGAATTTAAGTTAATGTCTTCTTTTTAATTTAACCTTTTATCTTAGGTAAGAGAGACTATGAAGATATGCTCCCTAAGAAAATCTAAGGATGGGAGTGTGGTAGTGATCCACATCATAAATTTGAATGGATACAAGTTGGTAATGGGTAATTAGGAAATAGGAAAATTGGATAATGGCAATGGCAATGAGGGCTATCAAGGAGCTGCCTATGCGAAAAGGGCCATGCCATACCAATGATGAGGTGTAAATGATGATAATTTGGAACTAAAAAATTGGAAATTTGGTGGAAGCCACCTGATGGCTAAAGATGGTAGATGACCCAATAGAATATTAGAGACTAGAAAATAATTTAGTTTAGTGACTTTAAAGGATTCATCCCGTCGCTAAAGACAATAGCCATACCTATGGAAATTGGAAAATCAAAACTAATCTAGTTCTTTGGTAAGAGAAACTCATGGCTAAAGATGATAGTTGACGCTATGGAAACTAAAAACTAGAAATTGGAAATTAATCTAGTGATTTAGCAAGAGACACCTTATGGTTAAAGATAGTAGTTGACCTTGTGGAAATCAAATATTGGTTATTAATGATTGATTGGATAAAAGGATTAGATAAGCTACATGTAATAAAAAAGTTAGTCATTTTTAGTAAAAAAAGGGTAATTTGATCAAATGGATAATTGTCATTTTCATGGTTTGAGGGAAATGCTCAAATGAATGGAGTGAAAGTGAGTGATGTAGGATACATACCCCCTTTAAGTTGACTGGAAAAGAACTTAGTGAATAGCTAGTCAACATAAGATAAAATGATTAAAATAAAGTTACTAAAGGTGAATGATGATGATGTAGGCCAAGGTCATGCCTTCAATAAGATTAAAAGGGACGCAGATGTCACATGCCCACAAATGATGATGTGACATATCAATGGGAAATGAGAATATCACGATTATTCTCCCAAGAGTGGTCAAAGGATACATGATAATAAATTGATAGACCATTGGGAAACTAGTATTGGATCATGTGGAAATGACAATGATGAATCTCAAAAATATGATGAATCATTTAAAGGATATTGAAATTGATCCAGGTGGATCTCGAAGACCTCAAAATCCAACCAACTCAAAATCTCCCAGAACCAACATCAATGCATAGAGCTTGCGAAGACGAACCCGACGCAACTTGTTTCACGTAAAACAGAGTTCATATGTGTGAGTTATGTTTGGTCAAACTTTTAGTCAAATGATGATGTCAGCATGTGACATGGCAATTGACTAGATGGTGACATGGAATTTCAGGTGATGTGGCAAAAATCTCACAAAAATTCACATACCATGCTTTATTTTTGAAAATAAAGTGTGGAGGCTTATTTTATCTCACAAAAATCCATTTGGTGGGATCAGATTTTGTGGGATCCCAAGAGGATTTGGTGGGATCGGATTTTGTGGGATTAGTGGATTTGGTGGGATTAAAACAAAATCTCATAAAAATTAAAAAAACAAAGATTAACCCCTTTAATAAATGAATAAGCCCAAATTTATACCTTTAATGGTTATTAAATAAACGAATAAAAACAAATACCCAAAACAATATAGCCTGTAAATGGAGAAATGACAAGGGCAATATAAACAAATTAAAAATGGGTTTTAAAAGGGTTATTATTTTTTGTAAATGAAGGGTATTTGTTGGTAATTTGTTATTTTATTTAATATGGTGGTTTTTGGCCTTTTTTAGCCAAAATTATGTATAAAAGGGGGGTAGGAGTGTGAGTTTGGCATTCAGAAATTCAAAAGTTCTTGAGAGTTTTTGTGAGCTAAGTGGTCTCTTGTGAGGAAATGGAGAGATAAAAACTTAGTGAGTCTTTTGAGAGAATTATGAGTAGTCTCTTAGAAGAATAGGAAGAGATAAAAACTCATTGTTTTCTTTGAGCGAATTTTTATGACTTTTAAGTCAAATGTAAAGGCTTGATGCCTATGTACTCTTATTGAGAGAGAGTGAGTTGTAGTTTTATTGCTTGATAGCATTGTAAAGGTGACGAAGGAGTTAGGCACAAACATGTTGCCAAATAGATCCTGCCATTGCAATGTGGAAGTGGGAAGAGCCTGAAGTGCGAGAATCTTCCTTGGAAGTAGATTGTAACTCAGTGAAAGACAATCGTGGTGTAAAAAAAGTTTGCATCATAATAATGGCAACGATGGCACATATTTGCGGATCCAGAGACGTAGCCAGAATCTGGTGAACTCCATTATCAAATATTTTCTCTCTTTTATTGGTGCATGATTTTGCCAACTTCTTTACTTTCCTACATTTTATATGTTTATTTGCTCAATTCACAAGCAATGTCAGTTTCGATCTTAAATTAAATCTGTATCCTGGTGAATCTAACAGTTGTTAAGTGATTCATAGTAAGGATTTTACAAATCAAGTTTGGTATCAGAGCTAGTCTGACAAGTTGCAGGTTGTGGAATACTTGGAGCAAATTCAAGCAGTGAGGTGAGATGTCATCACATAAGGAGAACCAACTTCCTTCTTTCATTTTTGATGCATAATTTTGTGAGGCCTTCATGGAAATGAAAGCCAAGGTTGATGTAATGTATGAGGAATGGAAGTCTGAAAAAGAAGGTTTGTTGAAGAAATCTGAAGATGCAGACCTAGTGAAAGTTCCTCATTCTTCTCATTCTCTTCCTTGTTCTCTTGGTGATTCTGAGAAACAATCTCTAGGTGTTGGATTGAGGTTGTTTACTAATATGGGCTACGAAGAAAAGGGCCTTGGAAGTCATGGACAAGGCATGGTTGAACCTGTGAAAGTGGAAGCTAGACCTCACTATGTAGGATTGGGGTATGGTGAAGGAGAATGCTCCAAGGCAGTGGATGCAAAGAATACTCCAAAAGAAGAATTATCTCAAGAACAATTCTAGAGAGGCAATGACACATCACCTTCAGGCAGTGGTGACACATGCAAGATGTCCAAGAAAAGAATGAACACAGATTCTTCTCGGCATGCATGCACCAAGGGTGACCATCAGAGGTATAATAAGCCTAATTATTCCAATGTTTCTTTTGATTATAAGAAGGTTGACAACATAGAAAGTTTATGGTATAGAAGACCGTGCACATTTTGTGGGTTGAATAACCATAGTGTTTCCAAGTGTTGGAAAAGAATGGCTTTGTACAGGAAGGTAGAGTCAACCAAGAAAGGGACACTGCGTAAAGACCCATCTCCAATTCGGAAGAAAGAGAAGGGAAAGAAAGGTTGGATGTTGATAACGCCTTGTGCTTATTGCAACAAAGGTGGACATTAGGAAGATAACTGTTGGAAGCTTCATCCAGAGCTTCATCCAAAGAAGGACAAAAATATTGTAGTTGATTCTCCACTAGTGAACACAAGGCAAATGAAGAGGCTCATGTATGTGAGAAAAAATTCTTCGCTCATGTCTGCAAAGGTGGAAAAGTAGGTGATATGAAGCATGAAAATGAAGTAGTTGCTTGTAAGCCTAACTATCATGTGTTTCAGGGATCATCAGCGCTACAACATGAACATTTTCCATGGGAACCTATTAAGAGGATTAGAAGTATTGTTCGCTCATTGCCATTAATATCCTTGTATTTGTTAATGTTGCTAATGTTTTGTACATGGATAGTAGCTGGGGTAATGAATTTAGAAGGATGTGAGAAAATGCAAATAGGTAGCAATATGTTTGTGATTATCATAATTGTTGTACAACTTTTTGATGAAGTAGGTGCACAATCAGGGTGGACAGATACTAGACAAGTGGGAAGGTGTTTTTCTCATGTCGTGTTTGATTAAGAACCTTTTGGAGGTCCAAAAGTTCCTTAGTGGGGAGGAATGATCCAGGTGGATCTCAAAGACCAATTCAACCAGCTCAAAATCTCCCAGAACCAACATCAATGCATAGAGCTCGCGAAGACGAACCTAATGCAACTTGTTTCACATAAAACGAAGTTCATATGTGCGAGTTATGTTTGGTCAAACTTTTAGTCAAATGATGATGTCAGCATATGACATGGCAATTGACTAGATGGTGACATGGAATTTTAGGTGATGTGGCAAAAATCTCACAAAAATTCATGTACCATGCTTTATTTTTGAAAATAAAGTGTGGAGGCTTATTTTATCTCACAAAAATCCATTTGGTGGGATCAGATTTTGTGGGATTCCAAGAGGATTTGGTGGGATCGGATTTTGTGGGATTAGTGGATTTGGTGGGATTAAAACAAAATCTCATAAAAATTAAAAAAAACAAAGATTAACCCCTTTAATAAATGAATAAGCCCAAATGGTTATTAAATAAAAGAACAAAAACAAATACCCAAAACAATATAGCCCGTAAATGGAGAAATGACAAGGGCATTATAAACAAATTAAAAATGGGTTTTAAAAGGGTTATTATTTTTTGTAAACAAAGGGTATTTGTTGGTAATTTGTTATTTTATTTAATATGGTGGTTTTTGGCCTTTTTTAGCCAAAATTATGTATAAAAGGGGGGTAGGAGTGTGAGTTTGGAATTCAGAAATTCAAAAGTTCTTGAGAGTTTTTGTGAGCTAAGTGGTCTCTTGTGAGGAAATGGAGAGATAAAAACTTAGTGAGTCTTTTGAGAGAATTATGAGTAGTCTCTTAGAAGAATAGGAAGAGATAAAAACTCATTTTTTTCTTTGAGAGAATTTTTACGACTTTTAAGTTGAATGTAAAGGCTTGATGCCTATGTACTCTTATTGAGAGAGAGTGAGTTGTAGTTTTATTGCTTGATAGCATTGTAAAGGTGACGAAGGAGTTAGGCACGAACATGTTTCCAAATAGATCATGTCATTGCAATGTGGAAGTGGGAAGAGCCTGAAGTGTGAGAATCTTCCTTGGAAGCAGATTGTAACTTAGTGAAAGACCATCATGGTGTAAAAAAAGTTTGCATCATAATAATGGCAACGATCGCACATATTTGCGGATCCGAAGATGTAGCCAGAATCTGGTGAACTCCATTATCAAATCTTTTCTCTCTCTTTTCTTGGTGCATGATTTTTCCAGCTTCTTTACTTTCCTACATTTTATATGTTTATTTGCTCAATTCGCAAGCAATGTTAGTTTCGATCTTAAATTAAATTTTTATCCTGGTGAATCTAACAATTGTTAAGTGATTGATAGTAAGGAGTTTACATATCAAAAATGATGAGGCTTGAAAATATGATAGATCATATGGATGCCAATAATGATGAGGCTTGGATCATACAATGTTAAAAATTGTTATGAAGTTAGTGGATAAATCAATGATGAGGTACAAAAGGGGGGCTTTGTGGTCAGGCCCCCAAGGATGGTCCAAGTGGTGAAACATAAAGATATCAAAAGATAAATAAGTAAAAGAAAGTTAGAAAATGGTTAAAGCGGCTCTCACATTGGTAATAGGAAATGAGATGAAGAGTGCAAAGCAAACCAACAACATTGTGTCTAAACATGAATAATACATGAGATAAGATCCAAATTACATTCCATAGGATATTGGAGAATGTTGATAAAAGGAGAATTAAAGAGGTACAAGAGCACAATCATGTCAAGGTGTCAAAAGTAAGCTAGGTAATCACATGGTGAATTGATAAAAAATATAGAAACAAAACCTCAACTCCTTATTTGATTGGAGTTAGTCCTAATAATAGTATGTTTAATAATAACTAAAGTCATCATTCTACAACTAATAGATTGTGGGATGCAATTAAATCAAATGGGCAAGCAAATAATAAGGTGATACAAGTGGTAAGCAATAATCGTAATGGAAAAATGGTAAAGGTAACAATGATACAATCTCAACCAAAGATAAAGTGTGAAAATAGTGAAAAAAATCTTCTAACACATTGAGGATCAATGGATTTCAAAGTGATTTGGTATGCCTATATATTAGGTTAAATGTAATTTTTTCATGGTTCAATTTTCATTGTATATTTACTTTTTGGAGTAGAAAATAATGTATGCGATACATGTGGAAAGTGGTCTAGAAGCATGGATGGGACAAAGTGATAACTTTCCATGAAGGGTTTCAAGTTTTAATCATTGTAGTTTTTGGACTTTGAGGGAAATGTGGGAATGCCCTATCACATGAAAATTAGGAGATCAAATTGTGGATGGGATATGATTAAGCTAATATATACTTCTCATATCATGGATAGTAATAAAATAGGCGAATAAGGCATCCTAGCTCAATGGAAAATCATATAATGACTCATTGTGGACAAATAATGGGGATAGGGAATGGGTTGGGAGGTGTATAAATGAGAGACATCAAGATTGGTAGACCAACATGCTTTGAATTTATAAGGCCTTTAAGTTGCTTTGGTATATATTTTTAAGTACATATCTTAGACTTATTGTTTTTTTTCTTATGACTTTTGATGTCACCCCCATGATATAACCCCATGCAACCAATAATATGCAAGGGATTATCACCAAGATTAGGATAGGTGATTATGGACATTGGTTTCAATTTTTGGATTCCACAGCCTTTGACCTAAACCCATGCAACTAGAAGATGCAAGGGATCATCCAAAGACTAGATCAAGCAGTTGTGGACATTGCTTTTGGATTTTTGAATAATGTATACTTTTCATTTCTATCTATCCAAGTGAGGAAGGAAAAGGGAAATGGATTGTCTACTTATGAGGTGAACCAAGAGTCATTTCTAAGTTTCAAATTGATGAGAGGCATTTATGTTCTATCTATCCCATGTTGTATTCATTTTTTGTATACTCTTTAATACCCAAATTTGTGCTTTATTTATATATTATAGCATACCTTTTTATCACTTTTTTTTGCATATGATTAAATTAAATAAGAGATTTAATTTATTTTTTAATTAAAATAAGATAAAATAAATTTTAGATTGTATTTACTAGAGAATTCCATCATTTTAACTTGAGTATATAAATCCTACAACATATAAAGAAGATGAAGAATTGAGCCAAAAACTTCCTTTAGCTCATGGATGCACTTGCCAACAAATTAATTTCAGCTACTAAATAGTTTGCTCAAGTTATACTCTCTTAAATGATAACTTATTATTATAATTAATATAGTCTTATATCTACAAGCCAAAAAAAACTCATTATATTATTTATAATGAATGTTATTTTAATGTTGTACTATGTATGAGGTTTGGTCATAACAAAAAAACCTATCCATTCTAAGTAGATTTGTATTGTTGAAAGAACACCAATACACTGAGAATGGGGGGTGAATCGGTGTATATACATTTTTACCAAGTTAAAATAGCAAACAAGATTTTAGATTCCATAAAAAATCACACAAAGAAGACACCAGATATACGTGGAAAACCCTAAAAGGGAAAAACCACGGTGAGAAACATTGCTTGAGTCTACTGCTCAAATCCAACCTCACAATCAAAGAAATTACATATGTTAAATATAAGCACCCACTTACAAGTACATTGACACCCAAGACAATGTTTTGAGGCACCAACCTATTGGTACACTACACACATATGAAATTTTTTTGAGGCACCAACCTCAAGGTACACTACACACCTAATTGAGCACCAACTCTATCTTTCTGAGGCACCAACCTCTACAACATCACAAGTTCATGTATGCAAATATTTGTTCTTCTTCAACCTGATAATTTTCCTTTTCATTTTATTAATCTACACTTTTTCCTCTGCTCTGCACTTCTCTCTCTTCATACTTTTTCAAACATCACATTGACAACATTTTTTTCTAAAAACCATTTACACTATTACTAATCTGCAAAACACATTCAATTCAATAATCCTTGTGCAATCGAATGATTTATATTAATGTCTCCACTATACACATGATATGACAAGATTCTATATTTAGCATCCACTCACACTATCATTCTGACTGCAAGAGTAATGATTTCCATTATTACATAAACCCTAACTACATTACTGACCTTTGAAACCATCACATAAATGATTTTTTAGAAAAGTATTTAAATCGGCTTCCATTCTGTAGCTACCCATCAAATTTTGACTTTTGAGAATAGTCATTCGCTCACTTTGAATGTCAACCGATCTTTCATTTGTTGTCATGATCTGATGGTACTCATTAATATACATCAACTTTAAAACATAGTCATTAGATTAATCTTCCATTAAATCAACATCATTGATCTTCATTATATTAGCATTTGCTATGCCGACGTCACAAACGATATGTGTCAATATCCCACAATTTTGCACTGCCTAGCATTGGGTCCCACCAATATTCCTCGGAATGGTGGAAATAATTTATTTGTTTCACTAACATAACCTTACACATTTTCAATCTTCGTCCATTGATCTTTCCCTTTACCTTTTACCATCTTTCACTCCATTCAAAAACCATCACTTTGACCACTAAAATCTCGACAAATCCTTTGTGTCATCAAATATTGGGGTTCGCTCTTACTACTTACCACTTTCCTACTTTTTGATAAGGTGTAAGCCATCTTTCCAATCTGTGAGCCTTGAACATTTATAATTTGTCTAAGTCTTGATTCATCAGTCACCGAGCTTCACAATTACTATTTATCTCTTTCCTCACTTCTCAATAAGGCAGTAAGCTTTTAGGAAATATTGCATTTAGACCCACAATCTTAAATCATTTCCTACATAACCCATGAGAGATAAACATGCATACTAGTTGCTAAAATGCATAGATCAAATAGAAAAGCCACAAGATAACACAAGATATACCCTAGGACAACCCTCAAGAGGGAAAAACCCAACCTCCAAAAGAATCCATACTCCATCATATTATTCAGCAATAAAGCAATACAAGAGTTACAATGAATACCTCTGAAGCATCAAGCCCTCCAATGCATTCCCATGTGTCCAAGCACGAATCCACACATGCCATGCCATGCTTCACAAATACACTCCACAAGAAGACTCAATAATGACATCCAACCCACTCAACCAACCTAAACCACTACACATGTGTTTGCTTTTATAGACACAAGCTCACACATAATACAACTAGTGGAAGGTAAAACAATGTGAATACAAAAGCACTAACCCCTTATTTAATATTGGGTACTAATACATCACATTATTTAATATTTCTCCAATATTAAATTAATATCACATGTCTCCCACACATTAAATAATAAGACAATGTTATAATACAACATCAAGTGGTCCCCAAATAATTACCTAGTGTGATTATCCACACCACCAAGGTGCATCACAACTAAATAATTATTTAATTACAATATTATAATAAATCAATTTATGCAATGGTGTACAACACCATATATCAACATTCTCCCACTCTTTGTATACATTGCATAAGGGATCAATGAATGAAATACAACATAGCCATCCATGAAACCACATGAATCTATAACATGCTCTCGTGCTCCATCAAGATACTTGCAATAAGAAAAAAGTGACCACCATCTCAAGCGAGAACTCCTCTCATCCTCCAGTGTGCCACCTATGGAAGAAAAGGAGCATGCCAAGGTGAAGATGCACCAAACCATGAGCACAAGCATCAAATCCAAGTGATAAAAAAGGATCTAACCAAGTTGATGTCAACTAAAAAAACCCAAACAATCAAAAATAGCATCCACAACACATGCTAATACATCCAACCATCCATACCTCCAAGGTATCAATACATCAGTAAACTCATTCCCAGAACATATGCAATCTATAAACTGCAATCAAGCTCCCTGTATTAAGCTTGTCAATGAAGAACATACATATCTAGGAACTCCCACTGCATAGGTAACGTCAAAGCATATCAATTCTACCAATCAACACTATACATCAAGGTGTGATAAGCAAATCAAAGCATGAAGTACCAAGAACAATAACGATGATCCACACATACAACCCAAAGAGTTGCATAATCTATCACAACATGTCACCATCCTCCCCAAATCATATGAACATGAACATCCAAGAAAGGATCCATGAAGAGAGAAAACCTATAAACCATAATGTCCTTCTACCAACACCTCAAAAGTGTACTGTTGTGTCAAGTATGATCTCCTAACAACCCCAAACGAAAAGCCTCAACAACATACATAACACTCAATCTCATAGATCAAGTACAACATATGAATCAATGTAACAATGCCAACATGGATGTAAGCCTCTCTAATCAAGAAGATCAAACGCAAAGTAACCATCTCCTAACAATCCTCATCAAAGAATGATATCATAAACTCAAATGCACAAGGAGATAACCATGCCATAACATCCCTCAAAATGAATCCTCTTGAACTAACTATCCATAGCTCAAGATTCATATCTATGAAAGATAAAGCATATAAACTCATGCTAACCAATCCTCAAATGAGTATCCTAAATCAATCACCATGACTCTACTCAATCCCATGAGAAATAAAAGCACAAAACATAACACATCTAAAAGATATAATGGGAAAATACCTCTCAAATAATAAGTTGTTGATAAGACCAAGAGTGGGGAATGAGAATAATCCTCCAAGATAACCAAGTCTTCATGACTCACTCCAAGAACAATCTCCTCTATTGGTCTATAATGAACTCATGTATATCCAGCTGAAAGCTTCTTGGTCTTCCTGCTAAAACCTCCAAAGAGTAATCATCTCAAGCAAATGTCTCTAATCACAAGAGAACTCCAACCATCACCTACATCTCTAAGTATCCACGAGCACTTGTAACCAATCAATCCATGTCAAACTCCAAATGCAACATAGCACCACCATGAAGGAATTAAGCAAATTATCTATGTACTCAATACAAAGAGAACTACCATGATCAATGTCAAAGCTCCAATCGCAGAATCAAGAATCTATAATGACAACATGATCTAACCGTCTCCTCCTAGGAGATCATATGCACCAAAACATACATCCTAGTCTCAAGAGAACCCATATCATGCCAAAAATATAAGCTAGCATCAAGAGTAAACCATGACATAATATCAAACATACTCTAAACCAAGAAAACATATCTCTAATCACATGAAGATAATCATACCCAATGATGCATCCACGTCACTGCCAACAACTCCCACTGAACCATGATACGAGCTACACATGGCATCATGAAAACCATCTCCTCCATGAATATCATATAGGTCTACACACACTCAACTGTAATGTCAATAACATACAAGTAAACCAAGATCTCCAATCCAAGAAGATACATACAACCACCATCAAAACATCACAAACCAATCCAACACCACCAATTCACCACTGTCAAAAGCTCCCACTAAAATTGTATAACCAATGAATGTAACAAGCTATCATGACATCATGATAAAACCACATGCTACAAGCCCCATCACTTGACTAATCAAATACTCAACCATCCATCCTCTCAATCCCAAAGCAACATGCCAATGCACAAATGACCACAAACAAGGCCAAATAATGAAATCTACAAAAATAATGAGTCAAACCTTGTGGATATAGAAAGTCCATATTTGTGTCATCCCATTGCAACTGAATGGGTGATCAATCCATACAATTGCATAACTCGTAGATCCAACCACTAAAACATGCAAACTCGTCATCACATTAGTAACCTATAAACCAAGATATCAAAGAAGATAATCATGTAGACCAAATGACTCAAACACCAAATCAACCTCAGATCTGATTTTCCAACCATGTCCACAAACAAGTAATCATAGACAAGGAACCAAATAAGCATCAAGAAGATAAAAACAATCTCCTAACACAAAACCATCATATCACCACCAAACAACCACATACATTATCATGTCGTGCCAATGCATCAAATGTACCTACATATCCATGACACCATAACCATATCCATCATTGTACTTTCACTCAACTATCACCCATACAAGACTCCAAGTCTCAAACCATGTCCAACCATGTCCTCAAAACTGAAGACAACCTATGTACTTGTCACCATCAACGTCCCAATTCTCAAATCACTTGTAAACCTGTATATGGAAGTACCAATCTGATAATCAGTTGTAGCATCATAAATAACTTATAAAAACATGTACTCCCTCAAGGTTTCACCTCTTGACTCATCTAAATGCTCACACAATCACACCTCGAGTCTCAAGCACCTACAAGTGATCAAACAAGTACCAAGGCCAACCTATTCCTCAAATTTATAAAAAATATAAACCACTATGTAGTACACTACAAATTCTCTCCAACGCTTCTTTGAAATCGAAAATATGATTATGTATGCAAAAGTTATGACCAAAACCATGCAAACAAGAACATATGACTTTTAGGCTCCAAAAACATATCAAAATGGAAAAATCAAGGAACCACACTTGTACCACTATGTAGTGCTCGGAACCATCTTTCCAATGCCTACAAGAAGTCAAAAATCTGACATTATGGGTGAAAGTTATACAAAATTGAAAAAAACGGCTAGAAAATGTCCTCCTAGTGGTTGCTGGGTGGCAGCCCGATGGCTCCATCGGCGGCGCTTGGGCGGAGCTGGGGTGGAAAAACTCAAAACACATTCCAATTTAATTTAGTTTTTTATTTTTAAAAACATCCCCCCCTCTTGCGGAGCCAACTAGCATATAAAATATGGTTCATATTTTTTTTAGGTCTGGGGGGGGTCACTTTTCCATCGACGAACTTGATTTCATTTAAAAACATTAAAAAAAATTAATGGCAGTTTTAGGGTGCCCAACCGATGGGACTAGCCCATCGGCAGCATGTGACTATCAGCCACATAGTCACAACAGAGGGGCAAGGGGTATGTGGACCCCCCAAACCTTTTTCATTTTTTTTTAAAAATAATTTCTAACCTTTTAATTTGTTTCTTTTGTAGGATTTTTTAATATTTTTCAAAAGCTCGACGCTTTATTTTTTTTGCAAGATTACCAAAGGCCGAACTTTTATTTTTTTGCACATGGGTCAAATAGGCAAATTGGCCTTTTTGCTAAATTTTTTTGGCATTTTTTCAACTTTTCCAAAATAGGTCAAATTTTATGTCAAAATTTGTCTCTCGACCAACCTAAATCCAACCATGAGGTCCATTTTGTCTCAAGAGATAATCTATGAAATTTCCCCTACAAAACCCTCATATTCAAACTCAAACCAAAAAACCCTTTTTCACCCAAATTTGGAAAACTTTAGATCTGCAATAAATCCAACAAATCTTGACAACCCAAAAGCCCAAATCTGCATACAAACACCTGCAACATGTGTTCCATATCTTGTAATTCCTCAAACTCTACATGCATGTCCATGGCTTCAACTTTGCAAAAACTCTTAAACTAAGGTTATAACAAAAAATCTTCAACCATGAAAGCTCTAAAACCAGTTGTTAGGAAATATTACATTCAAACCCACAATATTAAATCATTTCCTACATAAACCATGAGAGATAAACATGCATACAAGTTTACAAAATTCATAGATCAAATAGACAAGCCACAAGATAACACAAGATATACATTGGGAAAACCCTCAAGAGGGAAAAACCCAACCTCCAAAAGCATCCATACTCCATCATATTATTCAACAATAAAGCAATACAAGAGTTACAATGAATACCTCTAAAGCATTAAGCTGTCCAATGCATTCCCATGTTTCCAAGCATGAATCCACACATCCCATGCCATGCTTCACAAATTCACTCCACAAGAAGACTCAATAATGATAGCCAACCCACTTAGCCAACCTAAACCACTACACATGTGTTTGCCTTTATAGAAACAAGCTCACACATAATACAACTAGTGGTAAGGTAAAACCATGTGAATACAAAACCACTAACCCCTTATTTAATATTGGGTAGTAAGACATCACATTATTTAATATTTTCCCAATATTAAATTATTATCACATGTCTCCCACGCATTAAATAATAATACAATGTTACAATACAACATCAAGTGGTCCCCAAATAATTACCTAGTGTGATTATCCACACCACCAAGGTGCATCACAATTAAATAATTATTTAATTACAATATTATAATAAATTAATTTATGCAATGGTGTACAACACCATATCTCAATATAAGCCCTCCTTCTGAGTTGCAAGCCCCAAATCCATTCTTCACTTAGTATCAGTTGACTTAACCCTTCAAATATCATTCTTCATGTATTCATCATACCCTTTGCCTTACTTTTACGATAAGAGGTAATCCAATACATCGACCTCTAATGCCTGATTCCTTCGTTTGAAAGATTTAGCTAAGTCTTAATCCTATGGGTATCGACCTTCGAGATTTCTCTATACTTCTTAACTTTATGTTAAGACGTAAGCCTTAACGCTGAAGTTTGATGCTCAACACCTTTCAAACTTCACCCTTTCTTCATTTCTTTGAGGCATTTGGTATAAGGTATGACTGAAGCTCGAAGTTTTACACCTTTCAGACTTAGCTCAAAATAGATTAAATCCTTTTCTAGCAAGTGATATAAGACAAGCCTGAAGCCTGAAGTTTGAAGTAATGTTAACATTTCTAGCATGTGGTATAAGGAAAGTCTTAACCTTGAAGTCCAAACTTTTTCAACTCTTTAGCACTTGCACTACAAAATTTTGCAACTCTTTAAACTTGCACTGCAATTGCAAAAAAACTTGTTGAGCTAATCCATAGACATCAATCATCATCAAGAATACACTTCGACATCAATGACAACAATTCCAACAATCTCCTCATTTTTCATTGATGGAAACACTTCTAAAAAATGCAACACTTTGAAAACCTCTGAAACTCTGAAATATGAATGACAACACTATTCATCCAACATCACATCATGCCAACACTTTGAAAACCTCTGAAACTCTGAAATATGAATGACAACACTATTCATCCAACATCGCATCATGCCAACACTTTGAAAACCTTGAAACTCTGAAATGTAAATGACAACACTATTCATCCAACATCACATCATGCTCCCCCTGTCTACAACAACATTCCATCATCTTCCTTTCATACTGCAATTTTCTTTATTCTCCCCCTAACACCAATCATCATGTATGTCCTTTTCTTCATTTCCATTTTCTATACTCTCCCCCTTTGACACTAATTAGAAAGGGAAAGACCAAGGATAAAGATGTATTCTAATATGCTCCCCTTGGATGAATACATTATGTATTCATGTAAAAATAGGAGAAGGAACAACTCCTAATTTCTCCTTGAGTTGTTCAAATGACTCCTTTGGAAGGGGTTTTGTGAAAATATTTGCCAATTGATCTTTTGTAACAACATATTCTAATTTTATTTCCTGTGCAACAAATTTTTCCCTGAGAAAATGATATCTAATAGATATGTGCTTGGTTCTAGAATGCATAAAAATATTGTTAGAGATATTTATTACACTAGTATTATCACAAAAAATACTAATTGGCCCATAAAAATTCACCTTAATATCTTGCAGTGTTTGTTTCATCCACAGCACCCGAGTACAACAAGATACAACAATGATATATTCAGCTTTAGCTATTGATAAAGAAAATGACTCTTGTTTCTTACTTAACAATGCTACCACTCTATCTCCTAGAAAGAAGGAACCTCCACTAATGCTATTTTTTTCATCCATGCAACCAACCCAATCTGCATCAGTATATGCAGTTAAAGTGAAATCATTACCAACAGGATACCATATAATATATTATATTGTACTCTTGAAGTATCTAAAAGTTCTCTTCACAACTTTAACATGTGTCTCCTTAGGATCAGCTTGAAATATAGCAACCATGTAAACAACTTGCATGATATCGTGCCTTGTTGCAGTAAGATATAAAAGGATTTCAATCATGGACCTATATAAAGATTGATCTACTAATTTAGATTCATCATCTTTGTTGAGGTTACATCCAGTGACCATAGGTGTGCTAACTAGATTGCAATATTTCATCTTGAATTTCTTTAGAATTTCCTTCACATACTTAGTTCGAGAAATGAAAATACGTGTATCTAACTAATTGACTAGTAAACCAAGGAAAAATGTTAATTCTCCTAATATAAACATCTCAAAATCTTTATGCATTGCATAGGCAAAAAAAATTCACATCTTATCATAGTTGCTACCAAAAATAATATCATCAACATAGATAATAACAACCAATATATGTTAACTAGCAAGGTACTACGAACACTTCACAAAAATTTGTAATGGCGAGTGAGAGGGTGAGAGCGATGGCGAGAGGTAGGAGTTTTGAATTTGTAGGAGAGGGAGAAGATGAAGATGACCTGGATGGAGGCTTTCTGGAGGCTGAGTGACTTGAGGGGGTTGCTTCTATTGCCCAAATTTTCTGGCATGTTAGCATCATCCCTTTTGGGGGAGGTAGGGTGGTTGTACTACCTACTTTTCTCTTTGCCTGGGCCATGAGTTCCATGTTGGGAGGCTGTGTTGGTCTTGTTCTTTATGCGTTGGCCTTTGTTGTGCCTATTTGGTTCTTTTGCAGGTCGTTATTGCTTTGGTTGAGTCTCTGGGTTCCTCAACTATGTGCTTTGGTGTCTCTCTACCCTAGATCCTTTGCATGGAGTGGCCTTGTGGCTAGCTTCCTTGTCCATGGAGGGGCTTTTTTTTTGAGTTGGGAGTTGTGTCCCTTGTGCTATTTAATTTTTTTTAGCTTCGTTGAGGGGTTTGGTTTCAACGCCCTTGCTCTTGCTGGTGTTGTTATGTTGTGCAACTGCTCTATTCCCTTTGTGGGTTGTGGAGTTCTTTGTTTTGAAGGGCTTTCTATTTTTGTTTTTTTGTGGGATGTGGCTTCTTTTGTTTATCTATAGCCCCTTGAGGAGTTCATTGTTTTCTTTGAGGCAAAGACTGTTGGAGCTACTGGTCTTGGTCATGGGCTTCATCTTGTTTTACATGATGGGCTATTTTTGGGTTTCCAAGTGGTGGTCTATGTTAGTCTCTGGGATCCTCTTATGCTTTGTTGTGCTTTTCTTTAGGATGGGGTCTTTTTCTCTCTGCATATATTTTTCTATCTATATGATATTTCTAGTGGATCTCTTTTTGTTGGTTGGGTTTTCTATGTGTACCCAGTTGGAGGTCTACTATTGGAGGTTTCACTCTACCCCTTTAGTGGGCCGAGTTGCTTCATTTTCCCTCTCTTAAGGCTTAGTTTCTTTGGTGCTTCTCTTTGGTGGATGTGCATTCTCCCTCTTTCTTGGTTTAGTTCCTTGCTTTACCAAAGGTGGTTGTGACTGCTCTCTCTTATAAATTTTTCCCTCATATTCTACAACTACTATCTTCTATGGAGGTGAAGACTACTCCTATTGAGGCAAAGCCCTCTTCTATTGAGGTGGAGGTGGGTGTTGTAGGCTTGGTGGGGATATCTCTCTTTTACTAGTTCCTATTGAGGTGGAGCATGTGTGCGCAGAAGAGTGATGGATTTAGAGTGTTGGGCTTTCATTTCTTCCTGTCCTTTAGAGGGGCGTTCCCTCCTATTGAGGTGGAGTTGGGGTTGGTGCTTATGGTGGTGTGTTGTTGCAAGATGGTTGATGTGCTCCAATGTTTCGTTGTGCTCTCTAACTCCCCTATTGAGGTGGGGTTGTTGGAGTTGATGGCATTTTTTTTTAGGGGTTTGATGGTGTCCTACACCATTAAGAAAGTTTTCTTTCTTGGTTCAATGGTGTCATCCATGAGTGGTTGGTTTGTTAATGCCTGGTAGATGTAGGTGATTTCTTTGTGTATCTAAGGTTTTTGGTCTTGGTTAAAACTAGGTTGTAAAGGCATTTTAGGCCCTTACTTATCTGTTTGATGCAACTTGTGTAGTCATGTTTATCTTTTAGCAGCTATTGTTGGGTTGACGTTGGTTTGTGGTTTATCTTATTTGCAACATGCTTTTCTTTGTTTGGGTTATGGTGTTCCCTTAAAAATTGCTATGTATTTGGTTTCGTGTCCCATCAAAACTTGTTTAACCCCTAATAAAAAACAACCAATATATGTTCACCTTCACATTTGAAATACAATTTTTTTTATCAACAATACCTTTCTTATACCCTTGTTGTTGGAGATATTTGTCCAACCTGGAATACAAAGCCCTAGGGGCCTGTTTCAAACCATACAGATCCTTTTTCAATCTATATGCATAATATTTGCTTTCAACCACAATAAACCCTTCAATTTGCTCCATATAAACTTCCTTATCTAGATAGCCATTAAGAAAAGTAGATTTTACATCCATCTAGTATACTTTGGAATTTTAATAAACTGAATATGCAAGAAACATTCTAATAGCTTCAAGCCTAGCAATAGGTACAAATGTCTCATCAAAATCTATACCCTCAACTTGAGCATGACCCTTGTAGACTAATCTATCTTTGTTTCTTGTTATCTTCCCATCTTCATTCAGTTTATTTCTAAATACCCATTTTGAGCCAATGATATTCTCATCAGTAGGCCTAGGAACAAGTTCCCAAGTCTAATTTTTCTCTATTTGACTTATTTCTTCTTGCATGGCTTCAATCCAAGTTTCATATTTACTAGCTTCTTCATAAGATTTAGGCTCTATTTCAGATAGTAAAGAATAGCTTACATGTTCTTTTTGTGCAAGCTTTGTTCTTGTCATCACACCATCAACTTTGTTCCCAAGAATTTGCTTCTTAGAATGATCCCTTTTGACAAATTTGGGTGGTGCTTTTGGAGTAGTGATTGGTTTCTCTTCTTCATTAACATCAGTTTCCTCTTGTGACTTATTTTTTAAATTTTTCCTTTTCTTCATAAACAAGGACTTTTGAATACATGTCATCTTTGTGTAACAACTGAGAGCAATATTCATCCACTCTAACATTCACACTTTCAACTATCTTTTCTAACCTTTTATTGTAGCACTTATAATATTTATTTGTAGTTGAATAACCCATAAATATTTCATCATATATGTTGCAAGATTTGTGCCCTTGGTTTCCTTGTACTGTGCAACACAAAGCTTGGCCTTGTGACATGGATTAATCACATCATGTGGTTTCATTAACTCTAGAAGTTGTATTAGGCATTGAAAAGTTGATCTTTTGGTGCAACGACAATCATATTTGCAACAATTGGTATTAGAGCTTGGGTCACGGGTTCAAACCCCTCGCTTGAACTGGGGGGTTGTTGCAATGTGTGTGTCCTTGATCTCCTTGTGTTGTGCAGTGCAATATAAAACATCTAATTCTAAATATTTTGAAATATTTCACAGATGCAAGTCTGCCTTTCGATAATTCATATGGAGTCTTATCATGATTCACTCTTAATTATAATCCATTAAGAATGTAAATAGTAGTATGGAATGCTTCCTTCCAGTATCTATCAAGTAATTTGGCTTAATTCAACATTGTTCTAGCCATCTATTGAATAGTTCTATTCTTTCTCTTAATACCTCCATTTTGTTGAGGAGTTATATCTACAGATAACTGTCTTCTAATCCCATGTTTTTCACAATACTTATCAAATTCATGAGAGGTAAATTCTCCACCTCTATCAAACCTTAAGCATTTTATCTTTGAACCAATCTCATTTTCAACAATAGCTCTAAATATTTCAAATCTTTCTAAAGCTTGAGATTTATCTTTAAGAAAAGTTACCCATGTCATTCTTGAATAATCATCTATTAATAACATGAAATACCTTTCTCCATTGACGCTTTTGGTTCTTTTTGGTCCACATTGATCTATATGTATCAACTCCAGGGGTTTAGAAGTTGAATATTCTTTTACCTTGAATATGATCCTTGTTTGCTTTCCTTCAAGTCATTCTTTACAAAATATATTTATAGGTTTTCCAATACTAGGCATATCCATGATTGCATTCTTCTTGTTGACTTTCACTAGATGGTCAAAGTTAATGTGACCCATTCTTTTGTGTCACAACCTACTTTCATCGATTTTCCCTAATAGAAACCTTCCACTTTTCATCTCATTTGGATGGTATAGATTGCTACTTGTTCTTCTTGCTTCAGCAACAAGTCTACCAGAGCTAACATTCCTTATCTCACATCCACTAGCATGAAATAGCAAATTGTACCTGTTATCACACATCTGACTAACACTAACAAAGTTATTTTTTAGTCCTTCTACATACAACACATCTTGAGCATTTGTTTCACCATCTATGTAGAGTGCACATTTCTAGTTATCTTAGCAGTAGTGTTATCACCAAACTTAACTATACCACCATTCCATTTCTCCAAACTGGTGAATTTGATCTTATCTCCAGTCATATGACTAGAGCAACTATTGTCAATCACCCAAGGATTGTCATCCTTTGGCATGGAAAGTTGTTTGTACTATCATAGATTCTTCATTCTTCATTTTGATCTTCTCTCTCCAATACCTCTTTGGATTTTTCTAATTTTCCTCATAATTATGTGTAGATTCTTTCTTTTGTACAAGGGGTGCAAATTCTTTCTATCTTGCATTATCATGAGCAAATATGTTTTTCCTAGGAGAAGTAAATATCTTTTTCTCCTATCTAGGAGGCTATATAAAATTCTCCAAAACTTAGCAATGTGCCCATAATTATTACAATTGTAACATACATCATTTAGAGCACTTAAAGAAGCAAAAGGATTCTTGCTTACAAAATCATGTCTATCATTCCTCAAGGGTCTAATCCTACAATCTATAAATTTATGCCCATATTGATTACATAAAAAATAATAACCATGAAAAGCATAACTAAACCTAGTATGTCTTGCATGTTTGCATTTGAATCTCCTCTTTGGATTGTGCATCTTGATGAATCCATCATCTATTTTCTTGTGATATTAAGTCTTCTTATCCTTCATGGACCCTTCAGGCTTCTTAGAAGTGGTTGCATTGTTCTTAGTGACAACATCCTTGAAACTCTTGTTTTCCTCATATCCTAAACCAACAAACTTGTTGAAAATGGATTTTTGACTACCAATCATTTCATCAAGAACTTCATAACTCTTTCCAAGTTTGAGACTTCTATTTAATTGCAAATTTACCTTCTCTAATTCCTTCCTTAAAGAGACAACTTCAACGTCTAATTTTTGACATTCTTTTAGTTTGTTCTTCAAATCCAAACTAGTTACCTCTTTCTTCTATTCTTTTTTATTATGCTAACTGCAATTTTAGATCAACAAGTTTCTCAGATTCCTCAATCATTAACTTATACTTATCATTCTATTTTCTTTCATCTCTCAAATCTTCTAAAGAAAAAACTAGTTCACCTTCCAAATCTACCTCACCTTCTTCTTCCTCTTTAGAATCTTCACATTCTTTAATTTCTTCAACCATAAATATAGTTGCATCTACTTCACTTTCAGAAGAACAATCATTTGAAGAACTAACTTCTTTATCAACATAAATATTTCTTATTTTTACCATAGTTCCTCCTTTTATATTTGGATAAATTTTGACTCTTGGAACTAGCTCCCTTTTCATTTTCATTTAATGGAAATTTTGAAGCATAATGACCTATTTTACCACAGTTAAAACATATGAAAGGAAGCTTACCTTTGTATTTGCTAGTACCCTTCTTTAATCTTCTGTCAAAATTTGTTTCTTCTTCATTTGAACGAGTACCAGGTTTTGAATCATCTTTAATCTTCTTGATTTTGGAAGTCTTGAATGTTTCTTCACTCTTTATTGACCTTGTATTCTCATTTCTCATTTCATATACAATTAATGAACCAAACAATTCATCCATAGAAAATTTATCCAAATCTAAATAGCTTCTTCTATTGTTGAGACCTTAGAATAAAATCTTTGTGGGAGAGACCTCAAACCTTCTTTACAACAACCTTGTCTTCAATATTCTCACCCAGACCTCTGATTACATTCACTACCTCATCTATCCTAAGCAAGTATGTTGTAATATTTTCTTCATCTTTCATCTTAAGAGTCTCAAAATTTACTCTATGAGTTTGCAACTTTTCTTGTTTCACTTTAATGTCACCCTCATAGATACTGTTCAATTTCTCCCATACTTCTTTGGCAGATTTACAATGCATGACTTTCACTAATTCAATATTGGTTAGACCACATAAAATAGCATTTTTAGATTTGGAATTGTATTCACAGGATTTCTTCTTAGCTCCATCAATGGGAGAAGTTGAGAGTGCTTTGTAACCATCTACAATAGGCTGCCACACTTCAAATCTAAGAGAAGTTAAATAAGTCTCCATTTTGATTTTCTAGAAAGCATAATTTGTTCCATCAAATATTGGTGCTTTATTTGAATAAGATCCTTCTTATCCAACCATAGTGTTCTTGAAACCATATCTACCTTAAGTTGATTAAATTTTCTTCAAGGAACCTTGCGCTTTGATATTAATTGTTGAAATAACACCAATACACTAAGAGGGGGGTGAATTAGTGTATACAATTTTTTACCAAGTTAAAACAACATAAAAGATTTAAGATTCCACAAACACACAAAGAAGACACTAGATATATGTGTAAAACCCTAAAAGGGAAAAACCATGGTGAGAAATTTTTTTTGAGTCTACTTCTCAAATCCAACCTCACAATCAAATATATTACATATGTTTTAAGCACCCACTTACACCCAAGTCAATGTTTTGAGGCACCAACCTCCTAGTACACTGCACACCTAAGACAATGTTTTGTGATACCAACCTCAAGGTACACTGCACACTTAATTGAGCACCAACTCAATCTTTTTGAGACACCAACCTCTACAACATCACAAGTTCATGTATGCAAGTACTAGTTCTTCTTCAACCTAAGAATGCACCTTTTCATTTCATTAATGTGCACTTCTTCCTCTGCTATGCACTTCTCTCCATACTTTTTTCAATCATCACACCGATAAATTTTATTTCTAAAAACCATATACACCGTTGCTAACTTGCAAAACACTTTCAATTCTATAATCCTTGTGTAACTGAATGATCTGCATTAATGTCTCCACTATACACATGATATGACAGGATTCTATATTCAACATCCACTCACACCGTCATTCTGACCATAGTAGTAACTATTTCCACCGTTACATAAACCCTAACTGCATCGTCAACCTTTGAAACCATCACATAAATGATTTGTCAAAAAAGTATTTAATCAAATTCCATTCTATAACTACTCGTCAAATTTTAAACTCTGAGAATAGTCATTCGCTCACTTTGAATGTCAACCCTTGACCTTCTGTTTGCTGCCATGATTTGATGGTACTTGTTAATATACATCAACTTTAAAACATATCCATTAGATTAATATTCCTTTAAATCAACGTCATTTATCTTCATTATAATAGAATTTGTTGTGCTGACATCACAAAGGACACCTATCAGTATCCCGCAATTTTGCACTACCTATCATTGGGTCTCACCAATCTTCCATGGAATGGCAGAAATACTCTATTTGTTTCGCCAACATAACCTTACAAAATTTTAGGCTTTGTCCATTAGCCTTCGGGCTTTCTCCATACTTCTTAGTTAACTTTATGATAAGGCGTAAACCTTAATACCGAAGTCCGACGCCTGATACCTTTCGAACTTCACCCTTTCTTCATTTCTTTGAGGCATTCAATATAAGGTATGACCAAAGCCCAAAGTCTGACACCTTTCAGACTTAGCTCAAAATAGAATAACTCCTTTTCTAGCAAGCAATATAAGACAAGTCCGAAGCCAAAATTCTAAAGCAATGTTAACATTTCTAGCATGCCATATAAGGAAAGTCTGAACCTTGAAGTCCAAAATTTTGCAACTCTTCAACACTTGCACTACAAACTTTTGTATCTCTTCAGGACTTGCACTACAACTGAAGAAAATTGCTGAGCTAATCCACAGACATCAATGATCATCAAGAATACCCTTTGACATCAATGACAACAATTCCAACATGTTAGCTATAGGAAAAATCAACTCCTATTTTTGTTCTAGTTCAATTTTGAGCCGCAAGCTATGTAAAATTTGTTATTTTCTTGATCTCTTATAAATTCATGAGCATGGTGTGAAAAAAGGAATAGATAGACAATAGTGTAGATGTAATAGCATATTAGAAAATAACATAGTAACAATGAAAAAGAGAATACAATACTTTTACGAAAATGCATTATAATGTGGTAGCTCACAATTTGAGAAGGATTTAGTAGTGTTTTAGTCACCTTGTGTACTGGAAGAAGAGCCCACTCTTAGGAAACGACAATGACATTATTTCTTTTATTTTGAACATTTCTTCCTAACATTTCATTCTATTATTATGTGATCAAATTATAAATTGTAGGCTTTCTTCTATATGTGAAGTGTGATAATAGTAACTTGTATAGAAAATATTTTTAGCATATTATATTATAGATTTATCTAATTTTTTATTATTGTGGTAAATCAATTCCTATAGCATAAAATTTCAAAAACTTTTACAATGTATTTAGTATTATTATTAGCAATTACTATAGAAGTATTGTTCATAATTTTTGAAGTAGTTGTAAAATAATGATTTTATTTTCTAAAATAGATACATTTCATTTATACTCACCTACATACCTATAGCCCCTATGCATATAGGTATAATTACTTTCACAAATTTATGCCCCCAAATTGATAGATATATTGAACTAAAATTACATTTCTTAAACATTAAATTTATCTTATAATATACCTTAGTTTTGATGTATCAAAAATATTGAAACAAATAGAGTGAAACAATGCCCAAGGTCCTAATTATACACTTTATTTCTAACACATGGGTAGAAGGGAAAAAGTGGATGGCTAATGTATGGTGATACTATGGAGGGCTTAAAATTCCAAAATTCATATGGTTATGGATATAATTAAAACATGGCAAATACTAGGCATGAATATCTAATGTGGAATAGATAGTGGATAGAAAGTGATGAACTATGAGGCACGAAAAAAATATGTGGAGTGGGTTTGGAAAAATGCTTGGTCACTTGTTAGTGCATAAATGTGGGGAGTAAGTATTGTAATCAATTTCTCATAGCCCTAGGTATTGTATGTGATTTGAAAGAGGTGACACTAGTGAAAACATATGAGTGGTAGATAATAAAAAAGACATGGAAGAAAAATGATGGACTATTGGAATTTGTATTGGTTTATAAATATAATTTAGACTCAAATGATCATGTTCATGGGATGGACAAACCTAGTTTTCATGAAACATATTTTCTTGGATGAAAATGTACGATCACAAAAGTCCAAAAATTGATGAAAAATTAAACTTTAAAGATGAGGGTATTTATGTGCACAAAAGAAACACGATGTAAAATGTGATGTAGAGCTCCTATAAATACATTTTAATGAAGGTAAGCTTTTAATTTTTGAAAAACACCCATATAGGATAAGAATATTCCCTTGATATATTAAAAATGGGGCTTTCTGGATAGAAAATTATCATTTAGATTTGCTAATTTATGGATAAGAGGCCTAATTGTAATGAGTATGAGCCTCATCACTTAGATTGGGTTTGAGATAGCATATTGACTAAGCATTTTCTTGTCGAGGTACAAACACTTTTTTGAATTTTTGATTTTTTTTCTATTAGTTTTTTCTTTTTTCAGAAAAAGGTGTTCAGTGTGTTGCTTTTTGGGATTGCTTAGAGTTTTTCTTTAAATTTTTTGGAAAAAAAATGTTTTTAGGTTTTTGGAAAAAATTAATTTGTTGATCATTGATTTGAATAATACTTTTAAAAAATACAAATGTGGGGGCATGTGGACATGCAAACCAAGTCATCTTGGCTTATAGGGGCCATAAACAAGGTTAGTGTGGTGGTTGTGGGCCCTAGACATAGCCACCACAACAATTGCAAATTAGGGTCAATTAACTTAGGTTATGAAGGTCCCAAAATAATGTTGCTTAAGTGACTAGTCTAGTGGCCTAATCCTAATTTGATGGCCATGTCCAACCAAGTTTGACCAAGATGACCAAGTTGGTAGAAAATGATATAGCTTATAAGGCCAATTGGGACAACAAGGGATATTTTGGGTTGGTTTTTAGGTTTGTGACTACTTGTTTGATTTTGTATGGGACAAGGGAGTGTATAGAGTCAAAATGAACATTTTCTTGCTTGGATGGTGGACTTTTTCTCTAGTATGGTTTGAACCCTTGAACACTTACGATTGTGTTATATATTTTTTATAATTAGTTTCTTAATTTTTGTGCTATTATTTTGGGGACTAATGAAAACTTCATTTATGTGTTTTGGGAAATACCAAGGGTTATGGGTTTTATTTGGCCTATGATCAATATTGAAGTTGCACGATATACAATTTTATGTGAGTATGCTCACCACCTTAGTATAGTAGTTTAAATTTTATGTTGGTATTTGTTATATTTTTGAAAAATACACAAGAAACAAGATCAAATAACGAATGAGAAAACCTTCCATGCATGAGAGTTGCAAACAATGATTTGGTATTTCCTCAACAAGAAAGAACTTATAGAATGAACCTCAAGAGTGATATACAATAAAGGAGAGTGATTATAAGACAAAAAACTAAATGAGAAAGGGATTAAATCATGACAAGTGTCAATATCACATGTGATGAGATAAAATGATCTAATAATAGTTCAAACTAATAAAAGAAAAAAATACTCCTAAGTTTAGCTTAAGTGCATGTTGGGTGAAAATTATGTAATCAACTCTCGACAGATTACACAACTTGGACTTCAGCCACAGCTATGTGAGATATGAATCTCTCCTCTCGGAAAGGGGAGGCAC
This sequence comes from Sequoia sempervirens, assembly GCA_007258455.2. Classification (NCBI taxonomy): domain Eukaryota; kingdom Viridiplantae; phylum Streptophyta; class Pinopsida; order Cupressales; family Cupressaceae; genus Sequoia; species Sequoia sempervirens. The sequence continues at coordinate 17,207 of VDFB02197844.1, read as the reverse complement.
CCTTCTTACTGCTAAGAGAAACAATAGTAAATCACAAAAGTAATTACACAATGTACACAAAATTCACGGAGTGGGGGGGGTGTGTTACATTCATCCTTCTCTCTTTTTTCAGAGAAGATGTTTACAATGCTTCACGTGTTGGAAGTTCCGAATTCTTGATAACTTAAAACTAACAACCAGCAGTAATGCCAATATCTCTATCTCGTCAAAGCGAAGCGTAGAGATACCAGAAGTAATTAACAACAAACAAAAGAAAATAAAAAGGGAAAGCTCAGGAAGGCACAAAGTCGTTCCGTAGCTTTATCAATGTTGGATCTGCATAAACGTACCGTTTGCTACGTTAGAAGCACAAAGTCTTCTTAGACGCAACAATTCTTCAAACAGTATGAACGATTTCAAGCACAAAGTCTTGTAGATCATCCAACAAGAGTGTCAATAGCACGAACGATTACAAGCACAAAGTCTTGTAGATCCTTCGACAAAGTATCCAAGAGAATGAATAATTATAAGCGCAAAGTCTTGTAGATTATCCAACGAGAACATGCAAGAGTATAAATGATTATAAGCGCAAAGTCTTATAGATCACTCAACCAATGATAAACAAAATAACAAATGCAATCTAAATAATAGATGTAACACAAAGTTTACATCAACCACTTAGAGTCTTTCAGATTCCTCGAACTAATCACTACCAAATCAAATCAACTTACAAAGAGCTGAACTTAACGAAGTCCGCTTGCAACTTTATTGATTGAATCCTCATTCACAAAGTATGATTGCAAAGCTCACAAGTTTGCTTTGCTGTGTAAAGGCAGCACTGCTGTAAAAGACTAAAAGATAATATTATAAATGAAAATCCCTCTACATTATATATAGAAAGAGGGATGAGCAAAAGAAGGAAAGAGGATTGAGAAAATCAGTGAGAGCAGTGAGCACCTTAGGAAATCTCACCTAACTTCTTGACTCAAAAAGCCAAAGTGGTAATTTTGTCTTTGAAAATATTACATCTCTTTGACTTGGTGTAATTACACTCTACAAAAATGACATCTCAAAAATGTCGAAATATTTGGTATAAGATGCATAAAGGGATGCACCGGAAATGTCTAATGCCGAGAATAGGGGCCGTCACATCTCTTTGCATTGGGGCACCTTAAGTCTCAAATTTCCTCCTAGTCTCCTCGCGATGAACTTCATCCGACTAACGTGTAATCCACAATGGTGTGAATTTCCAAGGATCGATCCTTTGCCGGGCGTGATGAGTGAACCTTTTTGCACCCTCGGGCCAAGATGCGCCTTCAGTTGTCCGCCAGAGCCTTGTATCACAAATGATGTTCACCGCTTCCGGAGAAGTCCAACCATCGACAAATTCGCGATGGCTTCCCCTTTGAAGATCGTGGATATTTCGCCGCCGGGTAGGAAGATACGATTGTCCCTCAAGAAGTTGACCGCAACTCTCCTCGATACTTCTTTGTCAAGAATGCTGCAATGCCCATCGACATCTTCCTGTACTTGGTGAAGATCTTCAATGAGAGATTGAACCACTTGAATCCTGTGTTTCAGTGATTCTTTTACCTCTACAAACTTTTCTTTGTCGGGAATTACCCTAACCTCCACCAATTTGCTGAGCTTTACCTGTTTCATTTCCGACCATGACAATAGGCATTTTTCCATGTCTCTGCGCTCCTGGGAAAGTACGCTCTTTTCTTTATCAAGCTCTATGGTGAGCTTGGCCAACATGGTGGTTTTCTCATCCGCAGCCAAAATTATCTGAGATCCGTGTTCGATGATCTTTTCAACAAAGTCATACAACACCCTGCCTTTGGAGGCGAATTTCTCAGCTTTCTTGACAGCTGGGTCTTCAATACTTACCACTGTCAGCGGTTGTGCATTACTTGGAGAACCGGCAAGTCTCTTTACAACAGTAGCATAATGCTCTACCCTCTGTTTGTACATATTATGAGATTGCTCAACTTTATCCAGCCTTCCTGCCAAGATATCCAAAGTGACTTGGCGATCGGCTTTCTTTGCACTTTCGCTGGTAACCCTTGCCACCGAATTTTGTTATCGGTAGTCCTCCATGCCATCGACATCAATTCTCCTTGATCTCGGTGGTATTAACTTCAGCATAAATTTTGTAATGTACATCATCCTAGCCCTCGAAAGTATACTTTACCTCTTTCTGGCTTTTACTTTAAGAACGATCTTCATAGTCAAGCTCCTCCGAGAACTATCATTTTCTTTTTACGCTTCGACACTTGAGATATTAGCCAAGGAGGAAGAAAAGAAGTGTGAACTTCTGGATTTACTGTCAAGTCAGTCGCCATTGCCACCTCTGAAGTTATTGTCACATCTGAACTCACCATTGGTATTGTGACAATTGGAGAAGTGTTTGTCATCATCGCTCCTGTAGTTTACACATTGAGCTGATCACGCATTGACTTATTCATGAAACGATTGAATTCGTTCTCAGAAGTGATATCATACATTGGCGAAGACAAGCTAGGAATGGACGATGGTGGGCTTGACAGTATATCAACCGTATGGATGCTTGTCACTGAAGGAGTATCAAGCTGGGTTGATGCTGCAGGGATAGGTGATATCTCGGCTGCAGGAATGCTTGTGGTAGGAATAGGTGACGAGGGGACAGGAGGTGGAGGAGTTCTTGACTCAAGAGGGCGCGAGAACGCTGAAGTCACTTTACGATGTTCTCAGTGGATTTCAACTACGCTTCGAGGAGAAGTAGTTATTTCTTCATCATGTTCGGGTTCCTATTGATCACCCTCTTGTCTCTCCGATTCTGGCTCACCTTCAAAGTCACCTTCAGATCCTTCTTCAGAATCTTCATCAAACTCTTGCCCGCTTTCATAAACCTCTTCGGCATCAGAGTCTGCTTCTGCTGAATCTTCATCTTCAGCGGATTGGTCGCTTGAATTATCTTCTTCATCGGAATCTACCTCCTCTAGAATGGGATTTTTACCCTTTGAACGAGATGGATGAGATTTCGGGTTCTCTGTCTCTTGGACACTCGGCATCTTGCCAACAAAGGGAAACTGGATCCTCTTGACCTCTTCTTCGCGGAAGAAGTGGAACGGCCAACATTTGTTTTTGTCACGGAAGTTCTTTGCCGCTATATTTCCGCGACTCTTCTCCTCCTTCCGAAATCGTCTCCAAAACTCTTCTAACGTATTTTGTGACTTCTGCTCTTTTTCTGTGTAACTATTATTCCGCGGTTGGCTAGATTGGCTCCTATCCTTTCTCTTAAGGCCGGTGACCTTCTTCCTAGACCATCGACGCAGTAACGGGCCTCTTAGCAACGCCTTGCTCATCATAGACAGCGTTCATGATATCGCCTGGATCCTCAAAATCCTCTGGTAGGTCAGCGATACCAAGATCTTTGATTTGTTGAACTGTCAATCTGCAATAGTCCATTTTGCGAATGGCTTCTTCATCTCTCATAATCACCGTATGTCTTCAAATGGTAATTTTTGTGGGCAGGACCTCTTTGCAACTTCTTCTCGGCTATCTCTCAGAGTCAAAATCAAACCTATACCGTAGGGTTTTGATGGTCATGATCCGTGATCCTTTACAGATGACTTTTTAGCTTTTGTGCAAAATTTTGATAGTAGACCGGCCGATATCGTATGGGAACTCGAATCCACGCTTTGTGGTTGCTTTTCTCGTTTTTCTTCTCGTGACCGGAGCATCACTTGTCCGTGATGTTTGTTGAGAACTCCACTTATCCGGCTGATAACGTGGTGGTGCATGTAGGACAACTAAATAACCTACTCTCAAGTAAGTAAATGTTGGGAATTGGAGAAAAATACATCCAACTTTACTTACCACCTTATAAGCCTCATCAGACACTCTTCTTCTTTCCAGAGCTGGATCAAAGTTGAAGAGTAAGGGCGCAAAGAAAGCATCAGTGACCCGTCTGAAATGGTGAAAGCTCTCCTTTAGCTCCAACTGATAGAAATATCTGTACACAGGCATCATCATTCGATTCCCCTTTGTAGATAGACCTGGGAATTGTCTCTCATCACAAATTACCGTGAGATACACCGTAAGAAGTCGCGTAGAACTTCAATGTAGAAGGAGCATTGATCAACCGCTCGCGGCATCTCATCACCGGGATTTGTTTACCCCACTAATATGCACCTTCTACCTCCTTATGATCCTGATGTACTCATACATCCAATCATGAAAGGTGGATGATTCCGGCAAACCCTTCACTCTGCTCAGAAACGTGATCATATCCTTGACGTCATCTTTGAAGTCACTTCTCAGGAGTCCTTTCGGCCATCTGGAAACAGACAATCTAGGCTTTTTGAGCCATTGAGTATTTATCAACTATTTGGCTTTATTGGGATCATCATCGAAAATCTCCTGTGCTTTTGATATAGAAATGTCAATATATTTTTCCATGTGAGGAACCTTGAAGATGATGTCAAAGAAATAAGGGTCGAGTCTTAGAATCTTGTGCCCGGAAGAGTTGATCACACTTCTGCTTTCTCGGATGTAATGAGACGCAATTTGAAGAACAAACTCAGTATTGTGCGCAGCTGTGGGGAACATTGCCACCAAGTGGAGATTGCTGTGTACGATTGCCCTCATCGAATCAGGGAGAGGCTTCGTCTTTGTCAACTTTGCGAAGTCAACCAAGTCTTGATGGCCAACTTCTGTATCCTTTATTTCTTCAACTTTCGAAAGCACCATAGTTGGCGGATAGACGTCTTGATATTCGTACTTCATCTTGCTTTTTGCTTTCGAAGAAGAAGGAGGCTTCGTAGCAGTCATCAAAAGAAACTGGAACACTGAGCACTCTTGACTTGACGATCTTTGAGAGTAGACTGCAATTCATCTAGCCAGAATAAACACCAATTGTTAGGAAACATGGGAAAGCGTGAAATGAGCACGAGGGTGGGAAAAGCATGGAGCGGATGGTGAGGCACACAAAATGATGCACGAATGTAGAAAAATGAAGCTCAGGGATGCACTAGTCAAAAATGAAGTTCATTTGGAAAGGTCTGGGAAAAGCCTGCAAAAAGTGTAAGGGCGCTAAAATTCAGCGCCCTTACATTCTGAGAAAATTGCTTTTGGTGTAAGGGCGCTAAATTTTAGCGCCCTTACACTTTCAGTGTTAGGCAAATTTCTGACATTCTCAAGATGTCATAGCGCTAAAATTCAGCACTTTAGCTTTTGAGAAAGATGACTTTGATGCAAGGGCGCTAAATTTTAGCACCCTTACATCTTACAGAGTTAGGAAAAATTTCATCTTCTCAAAAATGTCCTAGCGCCAAAATTCAGTGCCTCTGCTTTTTTCTTGATAATTTTGAGATGCAGATGCAAGAGGGAATGGCGATAGCGCTCAGGCTTGGAGAAGGCAATTTGTTTGAATCATGAAAGCTTGAACTTTCTTTCATCCTATTACATACGCCTCCAAAGATTTAAGGGAATTCTCTTTCACAATGATAAATTTTTTCAACGTTCACCAAAACGCATAGAGAGAGAAACAAAAAGATTTCAACATGAATACATTGGAATAGATACAAGTTCCACAAAACATCAATCATAGAGGAGAATAAGGAAATAAATGCATAGGGTTTAGGAAAGAAATGCGTAAGGAAACAAAAGCTCGCCATGATGAAGACAAACAATGGACAAAAAACGCGAATGAAGAACACTTGAAGGGCGAGAACAAAACGCGAATGGAAAGCACAATGCGTAAGAAAAGAAAACGTGTATGTTTAACAATGAACACATACAAATGAAAAGAGTGAAGACAAAGCCAAATGAAAAACTTACCAGAGCAAAATGCGAAGGATGTTGAAAAAATGACGAAATCTCCAAAACGCGAACTTGCAGTTTGAATGAAACCCGCACAGCAAGAGGAGAGAGGAGAAAAATAAAATGTGAACAACTAAAATGAAAGGAGAAATCATTCACTTAAGTGAAAACAAAAATTAAAAACCTAACTCAAGTCGTGCAATAAATTTAGGCACGAAAAGTGGCACAATTGACGAAAAACGCGAAATCGTGAAGAAACGTGCCAGAGGCATAAAAAAAAGTTAAGTGTCGAAAGAAAATGTAACGGCGCTAAAATTTAGCACCCTTACATTTTTTGGAAATTCACTGCATGTAGGGGCGCTAAATTTTAGCGCCCTTACATTTCCAGACTTAGTCAAAAAATTGGAATTTCCCTGCAGGAGCGCACTTTTTCAGTGCTACTGCATCTTCCGCAATTTGCAAGGTAAGAACAGTGAAACGTCGCGAAAGATCTCGTTTCGAAGGTCTTTGCGAGGCGAACAAGGGGGAATGCTCGAATTGACTATTCGAGACTTGGGAACGCATTTTGAGGTGGCTTCAAAATCACTCCGTTATGCGTACTTGAACTTCATGAATCCTAGGAAACAGACAAGTTTCGTAGGGGGGTTATCCATGGAACGAGCGCTGCTAGATTCCGTGATAACAGTGCATAAAGTGAAATTAGCATAATAATCAATTAAAGATAATTAATTATTAGCTAATGAATGATTACTCTAACACCCCCCTTAAGTGAAAACTTAGGGAGTAGCTAAAAACCCTAAAAATCTAGTGTATAAAAAGAAAATAATGCATGAATGGGTCCTAACAAACAAGGCTTGATGAGGCACGTTCCATGTACAAAAAATATAATCTCTCATAACTAGCGAAAAGAAGAAAACCTCATTGGAAAAATCCTATCCAAAAGAGAGAAAGGTGAATGAAGGACTAAGAAGCCTCAAAAACAATGTCCCAAAAAGAATAGGAACATGAAGAACATTGTTGAAGCATGAAGAAACTGTAGAAAACTGTTGACTGATGATTGTTGTAGTGTTGAAATGAAGAAGCTTCTCTAACACAGATGATGATTAGGATCAAGAAGATAATAATTTGTATGAGTGCCCCCAATGACACTACTCGAATCAAATGGAAAAAATATATAAACATTTTACCATCAAAGATACAAATGGTAGATGAATATGCATGAGTGACCCCAATGACACTACTCAACCAAGCAAGATGCAAATAAAAAATATAGGTACCAATAGTATGAAGAACATTGATCAAGTGGAAATAGGTCACCTCCAAAAATAAGAATCCAAGCATGTACATATGGTAAATGCTCCATCTTAGCAAAATTCATGGGTAACCAATCATTGCATCTACCTAGTACATAGAAATAAAACCTGAATGTGTAGCTCACTCCAAAATGAAACCAAGGAAGCATTAGCACCAACAGTAGAAATCTCCCCATAATGCTAACAAGGGAGAGCCATGCCAAGTCCACTCAAACTGTGTGCCACCAAGAAGTGCATGTAGGAGAGCAAAGAACATTTGAACATGTACGTGAAAGTACTTGCAACTAAAAAAGGGTGTGCAAACAAGGCACACACATATGAGGAAAGAATCACTATGATTTGATGTTGTTGTGGAAGGGACACTGACTTGAAAAAAGTGTGATGGAAAAACAAAAGGCCTACACAACCCCCATGGAACTTTATAACATAGTGCGAGTACAAAAGGTACAACAAGATGTGCAAAATCCCTAAAAAGCATGTACAATAGTGGTACTTTATCTTAGTGCATCTACAAAGAGAAAGTGATTAAAAAACATGTCTACAATACTCAAATATGATAAAAATGCCATAAATAGATGTAGAACAACCTAAAATAAGTCATCCCACACAAACATAAAGATTCCAAGAGCTAAAATATCCAAGTAATTTGCTAGAGTGTGAAAACACAAAAAAACAAATAAAATGTAACTAGAAAAAAAACTACAAAAGTGTATGAATAGCTATGAAGAGCCCTAAAAGAACTTTCCAATGTCGTAAGAATCACAAAAAATAGAGAAAATGGTCAAAATTTGTAAGCTTGAGAGCAAAAACAACACATCTGACTTTGACAGGCTATAGAATGTACCAATAAAAAAAATGGTAATGAGACCCACACCATTAGAAATACATGGAACTAGCTTTTTGACGATATCTCATTTGCCCAATTTTGATACCGTATCCCCAAGTTATGGCCAAAATAAAAAAAATGCTTTTTAGGGCACAAAGAGGGCTTGGAGGGGGCTCTATCAGCATCCATATCACTAACATCAGTAGAATATTTTAGGAATATTCATCTATGTTGAGAAAAAAATCAATGGCTTGAAAATAAAAAAATATACCAATATAACTATTCTTGCCTAAAATATTCAAATAATATTCTTCTATCAAAAAAAGTTGAAGCACATGTCGATAAGTGATGAAGCTTCCAGAATATAAAGACAATTATTGAAATATAATGACGATTGCTAAAGAAATTTTTTGGACTTACCATCGATTAAAATGTGTCGTCGGGTGGTTGAACTTGTCGTAAGCGGTTTGTATTAATCCTTGTCAATAGCTTGAGAATTATCGTTGGTGGCTTTGAAAAACCCTACTAGCAGAAGGGGTAGGGCTCACAGGCTTGCAGAAGTAGGTTCTTGTGGGTATCTTTGTGTCGTCGGGTGGTTGAACTTGTCGGAAGCGGTTTGTATTAATCCTTGTCAATAGCTTGAGAATTATCGTTGGTGGCTTTGAAAAACCCTACTAGCAGAAGGGGTAGGGCTCACAGGCTTGCAAAAGTAGGTTCTTGTGGGTACCTTTCAAAAGATACCCACCCCAAATTAAAAATTAAAGCCTACTTTTATTTATTTATTTTAATTTCTAAAATAAAACACAAAATAAAAAAACATTGACCTTTTTTCTTTTCTTTTTTTCTTTCAGTAATCGTACAATACAACATGTATGGCCTCATATGGTACAACCTTGTATAGTGTGGCCATGTATGCTTGCTACACAATTTTTTTTTCCTCAAAAGCTCCCATTGACAAAATAGGGAAAATTTATAGTCATAATTTATCTGTTCAACCTCTTGAACACAATGGTGAGCTCTGTTTTACTCCAAAGTGTACCAAAAAACTGTCGAAGCCCAAAACCTACAAAAAAGTCATGAAGATTCTAGATTCACTGCTATAACCCTAGTTGAGAAAAAAACCTAAAAAATAGAGAAGGGTTTTGGTTAACCCATGCTTTGACACCATATTTGCAAAGAACACATAATATGTAAGATCAAATAGCAAATGTGAACACCTTCCATGAATAAGAGTTGCAAATAATGATTTGCTATTTCCTCAACAAGAAAGAACTTACATATTGAACGTCAAGAGTGACGATACAATAAAGGAGAATGCTTATAAGAGAAAACCCTAAATGAGAAAGGGATGAGATCATGACAAGTGTTAACATCACATGTGATGAGATAGAATAATATAATAATTGCTCAAACTAATAAAATAAAAAAGCACTCCTAAGTTTAGCTTAAGTGCATAAAGTGAAATTAACTTAATAATCAATTAAAGATTAATTAATTATTAGCTAATGAATGATTACTCTTAACAACATTTTTATGTTGTTGACAAGGGAGATGACTACCAATTTGGAGGACATGTGGTACATCCTATGTTTACCTATGCATGAGTTTGATGTAGTTTTTCAATGGTTGATACAACATGATCATATGCACAATTATTTTAGGTTTTGTATGGAGCACAAGGCCCCTCATAGATACATTTTTATTGATGAGAACTATTTTGGTAGAGATTATGCGAGGTGATCTTTTATATGTGTAGAAGGCTTTGATTTTGATTTTGTTGATTTTGGTGGCAGGAGATGGGAGGGTTGGGGTGAAGGATTGGGGGATGGTGTGGATCATTTAAGCTATGAAGGAGGAGAGGAGATGTTTTCATGGAGTTAATACATGCTAACCTATCTATACTATGAAATGTACCATTTATAGGTATGATCATTTGAGCATTTAATAGTGAATCATCCTATATTATGTCTATATCTATGGTAATTATAAGAAACATTTGTAACATAATGACATGGTGTTGGTAGATAGTCATGGAGAGTGGGTCGATTAGATGAGTGGCATGTACACTTGGACTATATGATTGAGGCACAAATCACATGACAATTGTGTAGGAGGATGGAGATATGGATCAAGGATGTAGTATATTTATAGGGTGTGTATCACTCATGTGGTGGAATCATGATTAATATAGATAAGCACTAGATCCATTTTATTATGAGTTATTTCTATGGTAGTTTAATATTTATTAGACTATACTACCTCTCAATATTTTAGGGAGGAGGAGGATCAAGTCTAAAGTGTAAGAAAATGAAATGTTGAGGCCCTCATATGACATGGTTTTTAGTGATGAATGCAAGGAGGATACTTGTGTTGGATATATAAGGATGATGTAGGTTGTACAAAGGAGTAGCAACAATGGCGGGTTAGCGTGTGATGAGATGATGGTTGGGATGATCCTATAGAGGAGTGCACCCCAGGATATATTTGAGGATATGCACACTATAAAGGTATTTTATCATTCTCAATCAAATTCTCCCATGCTTCTTGATTGATTGAACCTTTGAATTGAGTTGAAAATCCTTCATGGAAAGTGAGAGATCTAGGTATGCTTGTAATTTTTAGATATTCATGAATGTGTTTTGTAAATGATATTATGGTGGGGATTTTTATGTTGACTATGTGATTATTTTATTTTATAGTCTATCAAATATTGGAAGGCTCTTATTTACCACACTATATATTTTAGGGCTAGATAATTCTTTGGGTAGATATTAGTCATACGGACCATTTATTTAAGTAGGTTGAATAGTTTTCGCCACTTTTTAATCTAATGGTTTCTATGTGATAGGCTTGGATGTTTGATCAAGGTGCATTTGTGGTTGCCAACCAACTTGCATCATCAAATTTTAATCAATTTTGGTCTGAATGGTTTTTGATTAATATTTTGGAGTATTTTAATGATTTTAAAATCCAAAAATCATATTGGAATAATTGGGAAACTTTGGCTTATAATTTGCATTGGGAAACATGTCAGAATTGACATTTTAAATATTAAATTATCAAATAGCATAATGGGCGTGGGATTCTTGTGAATTATGAAGTTTGAATTTGTTTTTAATTTCCCATGATTCTACAAGAAATAATGGGATGCCCAAGAGGAGTTTGATTGGAAATTTGAATTTGAAATTCAAATTGGAGAAATGGATGAATAATTGTGCTGGCTAGTGAAGGCCTGCCTGGCCAGTAGTGGTGCAAACATGCACTAGGGAGTTAGGAAAATTGTAATTGATGTCATTAACTAATTTTTCCAAAAGGGGTGTGGAGTTGGAGGTGGCTTAGATATTGGAGTTGTGGTTGCAGGAGTTTTGACTCTTATTTTTCTTTTGTTTTGATTTTGAGTTCCAAATTTTTGGGTATTAGAGGTTTGGGCATAAATTTCTTGGGAGAAGCATTTTTAGGCATGAATTTGTAGATTGAAGACAAAAATCAATAGAAAATACTTTGGTAGATGCATTGGAGTTGTGTGCTCTTGATTCTAGAATATAGTTGTAGGTGCAGGAAGGAGAATTGTAAGAAGTTGAAGAAACAAGGAGACATACCTATAGATTATGTTCTTTCCTACAACAACAAATCATTTGACTAAAATTTTCATGTATTTCTCAGTCTTCAAGGGTTTCATTATAAACACTTTCATTTTTTTTAGTGAACAGATTTGTCCTTTTCCAAAATGAACATAAAATGATTCTATAATGCCTAAGAAGGACTAAATCATCTCACAACAATTGTAGAGATCACCATTACATTGGTGATCTTCCTCTGAATTTTAATTTAGGTACAACTCCCTCTTCTGATACAATTTTGTATTTTTTAGAATATATAAATGCAAGGTATGCTTTTTACTAGAAAGTAGGAAAGGTAAGCTAACACCTACTCATAGCCATGATAAAGTGCGAAAAGTAATGTTGAAACTAACTACTGCTAAAATGAAAGGATTAGAAAACTTTTAATATCATGACTCAAAGATCATAGTATAAACATTTGCTAGCTCAACTCAACACAATTCCAATCGTTTACTATAAATAAAGTAAATCAAATGCCACAAGACAACGTATTCTCAAAGGAAAGGAATGTTCAAATGCTTGTCAAAGCTCAAAGAATTTTTCACCAACATTAATATTTAATCTACAATCATTGCACAAAGACAATAATCATTCATATAAACAAATTGAAACTATAAAATTTGATCCTTTATTAAGATCAATTCTCACTCATGCATCAAAGTGCAAGGGGTATCAAAATGTCAGACCCTTGCAATGTCAAAAGATAACATATTTAAACATTCTCAACTTGTAATGGTTAAGGTTTCTTGAAATGGCTTCTTCGCTATTAACTGCTACATAGTCGAATAAAGTTAGTTGAAAATCAATTAATCATGTTAGATTATGACAAAATTCTTTGCATTAATTGCTATTTTTGGGGATGGTTATGATTGCATCCCATTTCTAGATTGATAAGATAGGATAATGAACTGCCATTTGATATAAGTATGCCACGTGGCTTACTTTATGTGAAATGATCGCCACCTTAATTTCTCCATGGATATTGATATTCCACCTAGATCATTTTGTGCAGCTCCTTAAATGTTGAGGGTTGCTTGAATCCAATTAACAAGATCTCCATCACATCACCACACTTGAATTAATTAAGTTGAAGCAATTTGTGTGTACTTTGGAATTTATTTCTTCAAACAAAGATTTTCTATTTTTCCCTTGTCATTCTATAAATCCAATCCATCCCATTCATTCTGCACAATGTTAGTTACGTCTTCAAGCATGTCGAGCTCATAAAATGAGATAGTTATGGAGAGCAACTCCATAATTGTAGAAGGTGTTGAATGTGGTGTTGTTTGCAGGATGGTGTAGGATCAGTTGAAGGAAGTCTAACTGAGTTATAGGATGGTGTAGGATCAGTTGTAGGATGGTGTTGTTTGGTACGATGCTCTAGAATTAAGTGAGATCTAACTGAAGGATAAGTATGATACTTAGTTACTATTAGTAGCTTTGTACATATCCTATGAAGTTGTTAAGTAGTTTTGGCACATGTGGATAAGGGTCTTAAAAGAATTTATGAAAAGGGACAATAGTTGGAGATTTTGAAAGCAACAGTTGCAAGCATTAAAGGAAATTGGGGTGACTTGGACAGAGGTTGAAAGTATCTAGGAGGTAGTTTTGCACAAGAATGAACAACTATAGGTATTTGGAGAAGATTCAAAGGTAATCAAGGCAGTTTGTTGAGTGGTTTGAGCTTCTTTTGAGCAATTTGAGAGCATATAGGACTAGATTTAATAGTTTTAATGATAGAATAGATCAAGGGAAGGCTTCTTCAACACTCTAACACCTTTTTAGAATAGTTTAAAGGGCTGAAAAAAAGGGATTATTGTTTTGAACGAACAAAGGAGATTGAATTGGAAAAATGGAGTAAAGATTTATCCTTTTCTCCTCAACACATGTTCCTATCTTCTAGCAAGTTGTTGCACAACTATAAGGCTCATCTTTTAGGCTTTTTTTCAGTTAGTTCTTGTTATTTTACCAGCCGCATATTGTAACTTATATGAGTTATTTCAAGCATGAATAGTATTGTAACTCATTTTCAAACTTGTACAAGTTATAAAAAACACCTTTTATCAATAAAATTTAGTTGATTTTACCTTCTCAAAGCTTGTTTCATTGTGTGCAAAGTGAAGATTGATGAATGTACTTGTGCAATTTGATGTGCTTCCTCTTATGATATGTCTCTTTCAACACCTTTAGGCAAGACAAATCATATCTTCTATGTAGGTCACATGATTGTGTCAAGGATAGAAGCAAGAAGTTGTGAAATATTCTTTCCTTCTTGAGTTGTGAGTGTCCCACCTTTCTATGAAACACTTATGCATAGGTATGTTGAAATTTTGAGTTATGTTATGCTATAGCTGAATCATTGAGCAATTGTGTGTGTCAAACAAGTTATAGGTTTGAGAAAACAATTTGGTGCATCACCTAGTTAGCTGTAGTTAATCATTTTGAGGCATTTTTACGTTATTTCCAATCTTCTTCTTACCCTTTTCCTTCAAAATAAATAGGATTGATCAAGTTCTAGGTGATCAAACAAGAGGAAGTAGCCTTCTTTGGAGGTTCACTCCAATTTTTAGGCAACCCACAATCCTAGGAGTTTTCCCATGTATCAATAGGTAGCTAAGTTGATAGCTTAGCATTAGGGTGCATACTTTGTTGATAACAACAATAACTGGGTATTTATAGGAATTTTATCTAATTCCTCAAAAAATAGATCTCAAAAGCGAACATTTGCAACTTGAATTTTGAATAAAAAATATATCCAAAAATGGGTTTGGGCTAAGAAGGGGGACCCAATGGTCCTGGCCCAAATTTCTAGGACACTTAGTTTCGAGGGAAACACATGAGTTGGATGCATTTATTCAATTTTTGTTGTTTATTGAAAATGGGGAAAATGGGCTCTGAAATACATAATTTTAGGTCATTATGAGGTCAATTAGGCTCAACAATTTAGGGGGACCAAAACATAGTGTGAAATTGTTAAGGTATATAATTTTCTACGCTACAGTTAAAATGGTTTTTTAGGAAATACAAATTCTAGGGGGTAAATCAAGTTCTAATATAAAGCATGACAAGGAAAATGACTCCTCTTAGGCCCTTATAAGATATTAGGAAAACTTTATTACTATTATACATGAGGATGAGGGCATAAAGTAGGCCTAAAACACCACTAAATAAAGAAATAGAACTAAAAATTAAATTGAGATTTATCATGGATGACACAAGAGGATTTTATAGGCAAATGAGTCCTTGACAACCCTTCGAAACAAGATTTTTATGATAGGTGCACAATATTTAGACCTTTCCATATTTTTCAAAACTTTCTTGTTTCTATTTGTATTATGATTTAAATTGATGATTCAAGTTTGAATGAGCATAATTGTGGTGATTTACTATTTTTAGTTTTTCTCCCAAAAGTGTTGTTTAAGTTGATACCCCTATCCTTGATCATAAGGAAATCAATAGATTTCGTCATTGAGTTGACTCTCCTAAGGGTTGTAAGTCAATTCTTTGTGTGGATCTTATTTCCTAATGAAAATAGGAAGATAGGTCCATTATACCACCCCCATCTTCCCTATTCCACATTTTTATAAACCTATATTCTATGTTTCATATATATATATATATATATATATATATATATATATATATATATATATATATATATTATATTATAATGTATTTTGCTTGATGTGTTTACATAGCACATAGTATTTAGCACATTGTATATGATCTATGATATAGCGTACTGAATATAAGTTAGTGCATTGATTAATGATATTGCATAAAGAATACAAAGCGTTGTTTAAATGTGCCAAAGGAAACACATTAACATAGAGTGTTGGAGTAAATGTAAACCAAGTTAGAAGCTGAAAACTCAACATAATAAGACTTAGTCAAACATCTTCCTGAGTGGAAGTTAAAAACAAAAATCTATCTCTCAAGTTGATAGCTTCCTTCTCTAAAACAACAAACTTCCTCACAAACAAAATAGAACTCTCTCCCTTTCTCACTCACAAAATAAAATAGAGTATAGTTGGAAATAATGCAGAATAAAGGTTTGCAAGAGAATGAGGAATTGCAAAGATGTGTCCTCTCAAATGAACAAAAACCTCTATTTATAAAGTAGCTTGGAAACTTCACAGTGTACAGTTTAGGCATGATAATGGACAACAAATGCCATGCAAGGCAATACATGAAACACAACAAAAAGCTAGAGATAAAACAAGCTCATACTCAACAAAGACTCCAACAGATCAACTTGCAACAAACAAAGACTTATTCAAATTTGCATATTCTCAATTCAAATTATCTCATGCAATAGACATCTACAGTAATTGGGTTTCCAGAGGTGGCACCAAATCCATCCACACTCCTCACTATTGGCATGGTTTTCCTTGCTATCAAAAGCAGTCAACTACCAATTTCATAACACCAAGCATCCATCGACTCGGTTTGGAGATGAGTCGACTAAGATATTATATATGTTTGACAAAGTCACCGATAGATGTATAAAACATGGTAGACATGTTTACCAAGTCAAAGATAATCTTTATCATAGGTGTCAACTAAGTCCATGTTTTGTATTGACATAAGACAACTCAAAATGCAATACAAATGTTTCATATAGTGTGACAGTATGAGTGAGACTTGGCTTCAAAAAACAATCATAAGCAACTTTCATTTGGCCTCCAATCATAGTAATTTAACAACTATTATCGACCTTTATAAATCGGCTTCTATTAAATGATAATCGATTTCTAATAATATATAATACGTTAAATATATATTATTATATATAATATATATCATATACATATTGTAGACACGTAAAATATACATGCATCTAATTTGGAATCACTAATTTCATTTCATCCTTAATCATCCCTCTACTAACTGTTTTAATCAAATAATCTTTATCTGATTAAAATTCATCATATTTCCTCTTTTAATTAAATAAATTAATTTTTATTTAATTAAATCATATTTCCCCTTCTACTTAACTTTATCTAATTAAATATATCATTTTATTTTATTAAATCATATGCATCTCTTTAATTAGATAAATCAAGTTTATTTAATTAATCTCCTAAAGTTATCTCTTTAATTAAATAAATCAATTTTTATTTAATTAATCTCCTAAAGTTCCTTCATTTAATTGAATAAATCCAAATATTTAATTAAATCTCTAATGTTCTTTATCTTCTCATTTAATTTAAATAAATCGAAATATTTAAGTTGAATGTCACAATCAACTAGCCTCCATTAAAGTTAATCAAACCATGATTAATGCTAATACTAATCCCCCAATTCTCTAGATTTTGCAACTTGCACAATAAATCATTTCTTTTAATTTATTAAATCTTCTAATTTCTCTCAACATGGCATCTTTAGGGAATATTCCTCCAAATTTGAAAATCCCTCCCAGTGGATTTGTCCTTCCAACAAAGCATTCAATATCTCTTACATGTCCATGTGCATTGAGCCAAGTGGCATTTAAGCCATTCTTTTCTCCCTCCAACATGTCATTTCATGAATTTCAAATTCCACCTAATATCATTTATTGGCACATTCATCAAAATGTGCTACACATTTGTCCACTCACATGTTGACAAGTGGCTTAATGCTATTGGTTGGTCTTTTATCCCACATTCATCCATTTTTCCCCAT
>VDFB02197843.1:0-31846 GCA_007258455.2 Sequoia sempervirens | reverse complement strand
CTTCTTATCATCACCTACTCTCTTCTCTCTTCCAAGTGCGTTCCTTTGTACGAAAAGGTCAAAGCTGTCTTCCACTTGCTGCTTCCCTCTTCCATTCATTCCTTTGTACGAAAAGATTAAAGCTGTCTTCCACTTGCTTGCCTGTACGATTCCGTGTTTCTTCCACATGCTTTACCGCATTAAAGTAGAAACAAATACATATCACAGGATTCCATGTTTTTTCCACTAAGTACAAAAAGTAACAGCCATTCACTTTACTTATCTGGTCTCTTCTATTTTCATCTCCTGCCTTCTTCATTGATCTTCTAGCTTGAAAGCGAAAGGCCAAACTAAGAACAGGGGAACAGGAACAGGAACATCACGCGAACCAGGAAACAGCCACGCGACAGAGGTGCTTTTAGGGCTTTTTCCGAAACCGAGAAGAGTTTGGGAGTTGTTTTAACAAAAGCGACAACGGCAAGGATTTCCAGAAACGAGGGTCAGGGTCAAAGGCTGAGCAGAAGGACGTGACCGTGTGGGCCCAGAGTTTTCTTTCCACGCAGGAGACAGAGCTTCTTCGAAAATCACCGCAACAGGGAACAGGTGTGCCCCACATCTTGTCTTTTTCAGTTTCTTTGCCTGCTTTCTCCTCTGTCATCAAATAAAAGTATCTGTTGCATCAAGCGCAAGTCATTTTTAAACCAAAACGGCTGCCTTTTCCCAAAACACGCATCAAACTTTAAAGATCTCTAATGACTGAACAATCTGAAAGTGGGAAAGGAATGGCAAACTCTGGGGCCTCGAGTGTGGGTTCAGGGTCAACTGAGACTGCTAACATAACAAAACAGACCGGCATATTGGGAGAATCAAACAAGATTACTTTATCAACGGAGTCTAATAACATACCAAAGCAGCTATTAGTAAATGAGGCAGTGGAAGGCAATACGGTAGGTATTGAAACTTTTGAAATCCAAAATGGTGGTGCACAGCATCAAGGGACCACTCTAATCCCTTTTAATCCCCCAACACATCTTCCAGTAGAGCCCGCAGCAGCAGCTCTGTTTAACACTTGGGGTGCTTATGTGATGGGCTATCCACTGGATAGGTCAAACGCAGGGAAGGACTGTGTGTTTGTAAATGCAAAACAGTACAAAGGTATTTTAAAGCGGAGGCAAACTCGAAAGGTAAAGTTTGCAAAGAGAGGAAAATTTGCTATAATTCTACCAAGGCTGGAACACAAATGCTTATCAAACCCTATTGAAATCCAGCAAGTTCAAAAAACAGAATTCGAAGGTAACGAAAAAATGAACCCTACATCCCATCTTGTCTCAATTTCGGCAGACAAGGGAGAAGGGGGTGAGGGTAAACCTTTTGATTCTTATAGTCCCACCACAACACCTCTAATGTGGTCCTCTGAGTTGTACGTCAATGAGCTAATGGCCATGAACAAGAGGCTTCAATCATTAGAGGCAAGGGGGCTCTTTGAAGATGCTAAAATGAAAGAGATCATGGATACCAATTGGCAATTATCAAGGGAGAACAAAATTCTCAAAGACGAAATAAGTAAGCTTCAAATCTCCATGTCAAATGGAGAGCAAGAATTGATTTCGATAAGACAAGTTTTAGCACAAAGTGGCACAATAGACAAAAGCATATCAAGAGAGGTAGCTGAAAGCAGCAACTTGCAGATAAAAGAGATACAATCAGTCCTGGACAGCGTAAAGATAAAAGAAAACCAGCTGAGGGATCAATTAGAGGAGGCCAAAAGCTGGGCTCATGTAGTGGGAGGTCCCTCAGACACACACAAGGACCTCATAGAAAAGCAAGTTCGAAGACAGATAAGAGAAGAGAATGACAGAAATGTCAGGGCTGTGAATGTCATTGTTAAAGGGCTAAAGGACTATGGGGAGAATGAACCAACAAAGGAGCTAGCAAAAGATTTTTTTAGGGATGAGTTACAATGGACAGGTGTCATTCAACAAGCAAACAGAATTGGAAAATGGGTGAAAGATGGAAAGAGTAGGCACGTAAGGGTCACTTTGGCGAACATTGAAGATAAGAACAAGCTGCTAAGGAACAAGAAGTTTCTTAAAGGTACACAAATATACCTTGACGAGGACTTAACAATAGTCCAACAACAAGAAAGGCGTAAGGAGTGGGAAAAAGTAAAGGCAGCAAGGAACGAAGGAAAATGGGCTTGGTTACAAGATGGGAAAGCTCAAGTTAGTGACAGAATTACTCACCAAAAGTAGGAACTCGGGGCCCCCCAGGATCAGGTGTCAATAGTAAGTTGGAATTGTAGAGGTTACCCGTGGAGAAGAGGACCTGGTTTAGGGCCCATTGCAGAAGGAAAAGACATCATCATCCTTACGGAGACTCATGAGCATGATGGCTGTAAAATTCCAGACTTTGAAGGATATAAAAAAGCTTCCATTTGGAACGAGAGAACAGATAGTGGTAAAGGGCATGGTGGAGTTGCAGTCCTAATCAAAGAAATATGGTGCAATAACATTCAAGTCGAGAAAGAAGACCCAAACAAACAATATATATGGTTTAAAATAACAGAAAATCAAACTGTCATAAGAGTGGCTGCCTGCTATTTTGCCCCAAAAGGCTCCAAATCTTACAAGAAAAGGAACCTAGACCGTGAGGATCCTTTTGCTGCTCTAAAAAGGGACATTTCAATCTATAATGGCATGGGAGAGGTTATTCTAATAGGGGATTTTAATGCAAGGACTGCAAACATACAAGCTCTCAGCTTGGCAAGCAAGGACAAGGAGAAAGCTGATCCACTATGGTTGGAGGAAGAGGGACAGCACCTGTGGGAAAGGAATTCGCAAGATAGTAAGCACAATGTCACGCACTACGGGGCTGAGTTGTTGGGGCTATGTAGTTTATTCAACTTGGTCATTTGCAATGGTTTGAAAGCATGGCCGAACTCAGGCAACATCACCTGCAAAACATACAATGGACAAAGTGTGGTTGATTATGTCATTTGCTCGCATGTTTACACGTCAAAGATAAAGGAACTAGTGATTGGAAAATGTCCTTTAGAGCTGAAATCAGATCATAATCCAATATATGTAAATCTTGACGCCCACATTAGCATGCATCAAAGGGGGCAGATTCCTATCAGCAAAAAGAAAGTGCATCCGCAAGGTAGAATCATCATGAACCATGACAATCGGGAAGTCTTCAAGAATGCCCTCAAAAGGATTTTCATCGAGTATGAAAGAAAATTAGCTACCACAGGGCATCACACTATAAACAAGGACATGCTGATCCCTATTGTTCACAAGGCTTTGGATGAGTGTAAGAGGGCTAGGCCTAAGAAGGCAATTACTTCTACTTTCCCAGCAAACCCATGGTTTGATGAAGAGTGCAAATTAACAAAAAGAAAATTTCACCAGGGTGGAAGGACCACAGAAAACAAGAAAGAATACGAAAAGATGATACGGAACAAAAAAGAAAAATATGTTAGCACTAGAAGGCTGGAGTTGATTGCCCTTGGAAAGAACAACCCCAAGAAATTCTGGAAGGAGCTACAACAAAAAAGAAAACAAACAGAAAACAATATCACAAGCTCTCAATGGTTGGAATATGCAAAGTTACTGTATGAGCGGGAACAAGATAAACATAGACCCCCAACTATCAGGGCTGCCACTGAACTATTCACCATAGAAGACATCAATCAAGGGATAAAAAGGTTGGCTGGGGGAAAAGCACAGGATATTGATGGGCTGCAAGCTGAATTCTTAAAATGGGGCATTGAGGTCCTTGCGCCTTGCATCAAGGGCTTTTTCAATAGGGTTATTCAAGAGGGCTTTCCGGAAGGGTGGACTACTAGTGTTGTGGTTCCCCTATACAAAAGTGGGGACACTAATAACCCATCAAATTACCGCACTATTATGATTAATCCGCTTCTTGGAAAACTTTTTGGAAGCATGATTGAGCGTAGAATTAGTAGTTGGGCTGAGAAAGAGGGCAAAAGAGCTGAAGGGCAGGCTGGTTTTAGACCAAAACATTCCACTATCGATCATGGTATTACACTTAGATTTTTGATTGAAAAAATTTGGAACGTTCAAGGGGAGGAGGCTTTTTGCTGCTTTGTTGACTTCAAAAAAGCCTTTGACACAGTGCCACGGGGCAAGTTGTGGAATAGAATGGAGGAACTGGGAGTCCCAAGGGCTCTTAGGGCGGCTGTTCATAGGCTGTATGAGCAGGTCAGAGCTAAAATCAGAACTAATGAAGGTATGTCGGAGTGCTTTGGCAGTGACATTGGAGTCAAGCAAGGCTGCCCGCTTTCCCCAACGCTATTCGGGCTTTACATTGACAAGTTGGAAGAGTGGATAGACAAAGTTGGTGGGGAAGGTATTCAGTTGGCCAATTATGTAATAAAATTGCTCTTGTATGCCGATGATCTCATTTTGATTGCTAAAACAGCACATGAGTTAAGAAAACATTTGAAAGCTCTTGAATCATTTTGTCAGGAAGTTGGGATGCAAGTGAATACTAGTAAAACCAAAATTATGATATTCTCTCTGAGAAGGAAAAAACAGCAAATTAGCTTTATCTTTGAGGGCAATCCGCTGGAAATTGTAGATGAATACAAATACCTTGGGCTAGATTTTCACTATAAGCTCAGTTGGGAAACTTGTAGAGCAAAAAGGATCCAAGGAGGCTGGAAAGCGCTCTACTCTCTACAAAACAGATGTAGAAATGCTGAGCTATGGGATTGGAAAACCAAGAGAACGTTGTTTGGCTTACTTGTGACCCCGGTGGTTCTATATGGGTGCGAAATTTGGGGCAGCAGCATGTCAGATCAGAAATGGAGGCAAGTGGAAAGAATTCAAAAGCATCTAATTGTTAGCAGCCTTAAACTCAAAACCACGATACCTTATGAGATTTTACTAGCGGAGTCAGGCACCTTTCCCTTGGAGGCTTTCGCGATGATTCGGTTACTATGTTACCTTCAAAAGGTTCAAAACATGGACGACCATCGGTGGCCTAAGCTAATCGTAAAAGAAAAGTTGGATAGAAGAAGGAATACATGGATGAAACAAAACAAAAAATGGATGGAAAAGTGGGGTGTGAATATGCAAGATTGTCCAAGTTCAAATGAAGAAATAAAAAAATATGTGAAACAAAAATTCAAAAAAGCTTTATGGACAAAACAATCAGGGCGAAAAAAAGACTATTATATCAAAGAATTCAATCCTAAGGGGGACCATGATGAAAAGGCATATATAGGAGCAAATATTAAATGGAGAGCAAAGATGTTGATAGCTCAACTCCGAACTAGCTCACATCGTCTTAGATGTGAGACGGGCAGATGGATGGTTCCTAAAGAAGAGTGGGAAGAAAGAATATGTCGTTTTTGCGACATGGGATTAGTGGAGACAGAGTGGCACTTTGTTATGGAGTGCTCAGCATACAAAGATATTCGGGTCACTTATGGGGACATCTTACAAGTGGACAACTTAAATACCTTGTTTGAGGAGGAAAGGTTGGTCAAATCTGCAAATTACATCATCAAAATTCACTGTCGTAGAGCTAATCTCGAGCGAAGATCTCAGGCTGTTTAGGGTCTTCTCTTTTCGGTGGTGGTCTTGTGCTGTTCCTGGGTCCCATAGGCTGCTGTGGCCTCGTGGACGTTATTAAAATTTATTTCATTTCATTTCATTTCCTTTATACTCTGTTTATCTCCTCGCTCGAAACCTTTTATCTTTCCAGCCCATCTCCATCGATTTTATTTCATTGCTTCTCTATGTTCAATTAAATCTAATCCCATGAAGCCTGCAAACACTTGTCAAGGAATGGCGCCATCTTCACCTTCTGTTTCTCCATCATCTTCTCGAAGCTTGTTTTAATGCTGCTTTGATTGGGTTTCTGTCTTTCATTCACGGCGTTCCATGGAATCCATTGCATCCACTTCTACCAGTGGCCGTACCCCGGAGAATGAGGCAGTGGGTGCTTTTCATGAAATCGCACCATATGCATCTACTTCGGGTACATCCTCATCGCTCATCCAAAAGCCCTCTTTCGATGTATTCATTAATCATCGTGGACCAGATGTAAAAAAGACACTAGCCAGCAGAATCTATGAGATCCTCGATATTATGAAGGTGACAGCCTTTTTAGATTCAGAGGAGTTGGAATATGGTGATTTCTTGCCTACAACAATAGAAGTAGCAATCCGCGGTGCCACCCTTCATATAGCGATTTTTTCAGAGAGCTATGCAGAATCAGTTTGGTGTTTGGAAGAGCTGTCATTAATGATTAAAAGTGGCGCCAAAATTATTCCCATTTTCTAGGCAAAGGTTATCCAGCCCCTAAAACGGCATGGGGCATCGCATGGGGCATCGCCGATGCCCGTCCGTGCGCGCACCAGGCAACTGACAATTCTGTGCAGTGGCCGTATTTGTCAGTTTTTTATTTTTAACCGTGCCCAATATAAGGGAATTATATATAATATGTTTTCTAATATTTTAATACATATAATATATCTCTAAATTTATTAATTAATTTATGATGAAAACATATATTGTAAATTAATTAATAAATTTAGAGAATATATAACATTTTTTAATTAATATTTATATTGTAAATTTTATCGTATATTACAATTAAAGTTATGTATTATTCTATTTTTAAAATAAATCAGATGTATATAATATTTTTTAAATATTTTAATAGATTAATTAATTTTTAAATATAAATTGATTAAAAAGATAAGCTTGAAAAAAAACATATCTCAATATGTTTTATTTAGATTTTTTTGAAAAGATACATAATGAAAAATTCATGTGAAAAATCAAACCTAAATATTTGGAAATATGTGGTAAATAAGGTGAAGAAGATATTTACCACATCACTTTGATGTTAATCTATAGTTTAAACTCTCTCTTAATGTTAGTTTAAAAATAAATTGGTTAAGTTACATAAATATCACATTCATGCCTTTTAGTTTTTGCCAAGTAAATTGATCAAGTAATATAAAATGAATGCAAAAATTTAAGAATTTTATTATCTATCTTTGACATAATTTATTTGGGAATTAAATTTTAAGGTTGAAATTAATACAACCAACTAAATTTATCTTTTTAGATTTTGAAATCCTGAAGGAATTTGGTGAAGTAGATTTCAATCTATGGATGAGGTGGATGTGAATCAACATGTTGATGAAACAAATCAATGGTGTGTGTCAAAAGTAGTATATACACAATATTTTTATTGTACTTTTGTATATACAATTGTTTATACATCTTATTTTTGTTTAATTAGTAATATCAAATATTTTACTATAATTTGTTGTATTTTTCTTTGAGATTCTTAAAAAAATTATGTTTGATTTGGTGATATGTTTTTAAGAAACCAAAGTTTCTACCCTTTTGAGATACATGAAGCTCTCTCAAGACCTTATTCTAGAGGAGTGGGTTAGAATAAAACCAATTACAAGCTTATCATATGAATTTAAAATTTGTAATATAGCTTGCATATATGTTATCCATACCAATTAAATTCATTGAAATTTTCCCCAAGGTAACTTCTTTTGTGAACAATTAGTAATTATTAAAAGTTAATTATAAAATATTATTAGTACTTTTAAAAAGTTAATTATTTTCTTAACATTGTCATTTGTGAACAATCAACATTATTAAAATAAACAATCATTTTGTGAATAATTAATTTTTAAAAGAAATACTAAAATAAATTGTTATTTTAGTTTAATATTTTTTAAAAATTTAATTATATTAAAAAATTATTTATCTAAAAAAATAAAAAATAATCTTACAAATTTTTATTATTTATATTTGTATTTATTTTATTTGCACTTTCCACAAATCACATCAATAATTTTTTAATACGATTTAACAATTTGATATAGACAAATTAGAGTACATAGCCATTTTAGATGCCCCCTTAATCTTAAACATCTTTAGAAATTATCATACCTTGGACCTATATGGGACGAACCCAAAGCCTTAGCTCAACCATACTGACCGTTCAAGCTACGGGGCGAACCCCAACTATTTTAAAATATTATAATGATATATTCTCAATGTCTAATATAGTATAATTACTATTTCATTTTTAAAATATTTTTAATAGTCTATCAAAAATGTCCCCTATCATGTGATAAACAAGATAATGACATTGGAGATAAAAATCATAAAATCTAATGCACATATAAAACTTAATAATTAGTGATATCAAATTTTAAATATAATTAAATTTGAACAAAAGAATTAAAAATTCATTTATTATAAGTTACACAAACAATTTTATTTTAAAAATATTATATAAATGAAATACTTGAGAGGTCCTAAAATATAAAGTGTCACAAAAAACATCTTACAAGGAATAACTAGATTGTAAGAATCTATAGGAAAGTGACTCCAAGTATATATGATAAAACAAAATTAGAGTATCAACATATTTCATTATACACTCACAAATTAAATCTACAATAAAGAAACTATTAAACTTGAGGGGAAATATTATCCACATTATATTTATAGGTTTTACATGATTTCATATTCGTATAGATTGTGATGGTCATACTACTTTCATGGTTCAACAACCTTATACATGATGACCTCATCCTCTTATCTTAGTTTTTGAAACTAAGGGGCCTACCCCACACCACTTGTAATTGTATGTATCTCATATCAAACTTAAACTCAAACTTAGACTTAGATTTAGATGTAGAATTAGGCTAAACACATTGAACTAATTTTAGACATTCCTTATTTCATGTTTGGAAAGAATGCAAATGTTTAAGATTATGCAATTTAATACCAATAAAGAAATTTCATAGTTTCTACTTACTTCTATGTGAATGTTTAATGATGTTTCTTAATTTGTAACACAAATAGATTGTGAGAAATTATCCTCACTACATATATTATATTTATCTATCAATTTTATTTATTATAAATTTTACATTATAAAGCATGATTTATATTATTCACATGCATACTAAGATGGGGATCATATATTATAATAATTGTATAATTTTAATTTATAAAAATGTTAATTTATATCAATAATTTTTTACATTAGTATATTTGATATGTAAATAAATATATAATACAATATATTATAAAATATTTTTTCACTTTAAAATATTTTTAAAATGAATCAATTAACCTATTTTCAATAGTTACATACAAATTACTACATTGTATTTCTAGTTTTGATATGTTTTATCATTTTATGAGTGTCTTCACAATTTTTACTTTCTATTGTGCATTGGCTTCCATATTTTATGGATGATAACTAGAGAGAGTTTAAATTATATAGATTAACATCAAAGTGATGTGGTAAATATCTTCTTCACCTTATTTACCACATATTTCCAAGGATTTAAGTTTGACTTTTCATATGAATTTTTCATTAACTATCTTTTCAAAAAATCTAAATAAAATATATTGAGATATGTTTTTCCTCAAACTTCTCTTTTTAATCAATTTATATTTAAAAATTAATTAATCTATTAAAATATTTAAAAAATATTAAATGAATCTGATTTATTTTAAAATAGAATAATACATAACTTTAATTATATAAGAGACATATTATATATATTATATATAATATTAGAAAACATATTATATATAATTCCCTTATATTGGGCACGGTTAAAAATAAAAAACTGACAAATACGGCCACTGCACAGAATTGTCAGTTGCCTGGTGCGCGCACGGACGGTTATGCAGGTGCATGGGGCATCCGATGCCCCATGCCGTTTTAGGGGCTGGATAGCCTTTGCCCACTACTATGTAGAGCCTTCTGATCTCAGATATGTAGCTCAAGGGAAAGGAAAGTACGTTGCTGCCTTTAAGAAGCATGAAGAGAAGGCTAGATATAAGCCAGAAAAGCTTCAGGAATGGAAAGAGGCACTCTCCAATGTCTCATTGTACAGTGGCGAAATCATAAAAAATAATGGGTAAGTACCACACATCGGCCTCCCAATCTTAACAAATATCTATGTAATTTTAACTTTGCCATAAACACTGCATAGTTTGATTTTGACTGTTTTTTCTTGTTCAGTGATGAGATGTGGGTGTTCAAGAATATTGTGAATATCGTACTGAAAGAAATACGCAATGTGCCACTAGTAGTTGCAAAACATCCAGTAGGTCTCAAGGAAGCAGTAGAAGACTTTGAGAATACACTCCAAATTGCTCAAGGTGATCAGCCTGTACAAATTGTGGGTATTTGGGGCATGGGTGGTTCGGGCAAGACCACCCTTGCTAAAGAAGTATACAACAAAAGATCATCTTCCATGGAGAGATCTTGTTTTATTTTTGATATTAGAGAAGCCAAAGGCGTATTGGAGAACAAGCAGAGTCAACTCCTCAAAGGCCTTGGTGTGAACGAAACAGTTGACAATATAGAGCAAGGCAAGGCAATTCTTGCAAGCCATCTGAGATCTTTTAGGGTGCTCATTGTTATGGATGATGTGGATGATGTGGACCAATTAGATGCACTCTTACCTGCAAAAGACAGCCTTGGAAGGGGTAGTCTTATTATTGTTACAACAAGGGAATGTGAAGTTCTTACATCTTGGGGCATACACTCTGTATATAAGATGAAAGCACTAAATCCAGTTAATGCCGAGCAACTTTTTTGTTGGCATGCATTTTTACATCCCTCCCCTAGCCATGGATTTGAGGAGCTTGTTAAAAAGTTTATAGAGGCCTGTCAAGGATTGCCCGTCTCTCAAGGTATTTGGAGGACAGCTATATGGGAAGTCCAGCAAACAATATTGGGAGTCTATGTATCATAAGATCTCAAGGATATTGTCTGATGATATCAAAGTAAAACTCAAAGTAAGTTACGATGCTCTTGATGTTGAAGAGAAAGAGGCATTTCTTGATACTGCATGTTTTTTAATAGGAGAACATTATAGTTTGGCAATTGAAGTCTGGGATGGATCAGGGTGGAGTGGTCTATACAGTTGGGAAAGACTTTTAAATAAATGTTTGGTTGAAGTTGATGATACTAATCGCATAAGAATGCATGAGGGAAATTGCAAACCAACATTCTCCCTCACGACTCTGGTCATTACAGCAGATTATTAATTTTGGCAAACAAACAGAGGTGAGTTTAAAACTTTCTTTTATTGGGAAAGGAAAACATCTTCTGTCTAAGAGGTTTCTTGATCTTACGCATTAAACAACTGTTTATAGAGACGAGTCTCGCTAGCTCTTTTTGCAAGAAAATCGATTTAACAACTTACCTATTTACGTTGTATGTGTTTGAATAACCAATGAAATTTTTCCGCTTTTTATAAGATTCTGAATTTTTTATTTTCATTTTCAGAAAACAAACATTCGAGGAATTATGGCTGCCCCAACTGGAATAGAAGAGCAGAATTCATGTAGAGTACGTTTGTGTGTGTTTTCTTGTTATCTACCTCCTACTACTAATTTTAATTGTTTGTAAATTTTTTCTGCAATATGTAGTTTTTCTGAATATTTCATATTTATAGTATTCAACACTCAAAGCCCTTTCGAATAATGTAGGAAAGATGTTGATTATTTAGTGAGTTTGTTGAGTTTCTTGGTTGCTGATCGCAGGAGGGAATTTTATCTCTCACACCCTTTTTAGGCGGACTAAAGCTTTTGGATATTAGAGGACACTATGGAAATAGCTATGGGAATAATTTAGACGAAGTAATCGGTGAGGCATCAAGAGAGCTGGTCTGGCTTCACTGGTCCAATATCAAGCAGAGAAAACTTGCGGCATGGCCTTCATTGAAAAATTTGAGGGTTTTAGAACTACATGAAGGATTTCGCTTACAAGGAGATCACTTAGAAGAGCTGTGGGAGGCTGAGAGTGATGTCAGTAATCTTCCGTTCTTTTGCTCTATTAAATCCATATTTCAATTTGTTTAGTAATTGCAGTATGTTTTACGTCTGTCTCGTTGGAAATGTACTGCAGGCTCCCGTGCAGTTAAGAGAGTTGATTGTTTATGCAAGTCTCCGAAGATTCCCAAGCTCAATAGGATGTCTCAGTGAGTTGAAGAAGATCGAAATCACGGGGAGCAGTATGGATAGTCTTCCAGAAGAATTTTGTCGTCTGCAATTGTTGGAGCACTTCAAATTAGACTTTTGTAAAATGCTATCACTACCCAGCAGTTTTGGCGATTTGGCAAATCTGCGGTATTTATCTTTGGGCTGGTGCTCGAAGTTGATGAGATTACCAGTTTCTTTTAAGAACTTGATTTTCCTGCAATATCTCAATTTAGAGTGGTGTAGTGAGCTCATGCTTAGTTCAGATGATTTCCAAAACATAACTAAGCTGGAGTTTTTGAGCCTTTCTATGTGCGAGAAATTGGAAGAGTTGCCTCATCATATCATAAATCAGGCGTCCTTGAGAGAGCTCTATTTCGATGATGTGCAGAGGTTAAGGGAGGTACCAAATAATATCGGTCAACTAAGCAGGCTGCGAAAGATGAAGATAGGGAGTCGCTCGTTGATAAGTTTGCCAAACTCTCTTGGAGATTTGTCCTCCTTGACTGATCTTTCAATTCAGGGTTGTCACAGCCTGGAATCTTTGCCGACCTCTCTTGGAAACTTGTCCTCCTTAAAAGTCTTTCAATTGATAATTGTCCAAAGCTTAAGCATTTATGCATATGCGAGTGCCCAACCAGCCAAGTAGATTTTGGGGCGGCGTCTTTATCTTTTGCATTGAGCAACCTGCAGCGGCTGGAACTACACCAAACAGGAGTGTGCAGGATTTCAATTTCTGAAGACCGTTATCCCCACCTCGAGAGTCTACTTCTTTATGAGAATAATCATTTAACGGAGATCGAAGCACTGCCAGTAAACCTTGAGATTCTGAAAATATGGAACTGCCCAAAGGTGGACGAGCTTCCGAGCTTTGCACGATTAGCTTCTCTCAGAGAAATTATAGTAGAAAATTGTGACCGAATCGAGAAAATTGAAGGTTTAAAATACTGCACAGGATTGGAAATATTGAGGCTACACACCTGGTGGGAGGTGCCGGGCATAGAAAGCTTGGAGCAGATGGAGAATTTGAGGACGGTGGAACTCAGAGCAGACAGGGGATCAGCTATTGAAAGCTGCATTCAAACGATACAGGTAATAATAGTTTCTAGGAATAAAATATTTTAATTCTTATCTTCATCTAATTGTGCATAGACTAATGTTGTGCAAGGAATTTGCAGAAATGGCCAGATGAAATAATAATATGTACGCCGGCGGTCCCTGATGCGTCCTCAATTGTAGACTCCTTCGAACTTGGGCTCTCTCCGAATCTCTCTGTCGTTGACTCCTTCCAACTTGGGCTCTCTCCGAAATTGCTGCAGAAACATTCCTCCAATGGCAATGCTATTATGTCCTGTTTTGTTATAAATCTTGTTTGTTCTCCAAAAAATGAAAATCTTTTAATACCGTGTGATATCATGGGCTCTTCTGGAATCTCTATGATGGAGATTGGAGAGGGTAGATGGGCATGGATAGGTGTCTTCACACAACGTTCCAAATGGCTCACTGCAAATGGTGCATTCCGGATTAGAAAAGTCAAGGGTATCTCTCTTACAGAGGTTGAAGCGGAGAGACGTTTGGCTGTGAGAGGAGAAGAGCAAAGAGTAGCGGAGGCACTAGTGCCACTTTTACAAAGCATTTCTAGGTAATATTATTTTTTTTAGGAGGAAAAGTGTGGAATTAATAAATAGATAAATAAGAGCCGGGTATTATTTTAGTTAGAAGGTTAGAGGTGTAGAGTAATATTTGATAATAAATACTTTATTGTAGGTGATGTATAATGAATTTTAGTCTTTCGATATTAAATCATTGTTATTTGTTTGGTCATATATTTGTATTTAAAAATAAATAAATATTTTAAATAAAATATTTCAAATAGTTTATAAATTATTTAAAATATATTTTATTATTTATTATTAGAATTAATAAAATTGTATTTGGAATAAAATCATTATAATTCTTATTAATATAAAATACAAATTGGCATTTTAAATATATTAGAATATAAAATTGTAGAAATTGTTTATTGTGGTAATAGATAGAATGAATGCAACATAAGTATAGAATTAGGACTTGAAGCAAGTAGGGCATAAAGGATGCTTGATATAGATTACACAACGGATAAGGTGAGCAAGGTTGCTTAGTTCATAAAGTGCACAATGTCACATGACTATTATCCCTCTAAGCTTCCTAAGAGGAAGTGATATTTATATTTGATAAATATTTCATTATAGATGATGCACAATTATTTTTAATCTTTTGATATTAAATCATTGTTATTTGTTTGATCACATATTTGTATTTAAAAATAAAAAATATATTTTAAATAAACTATTCCGAATAGTTTATACATTACTTGAAATATATTTGTATTATTTGTAACTAGAATTAACACAATTGTATTGGGAATACAATCATTATACTTCCTATTAATGTAAAACATCAATTGGTATTTTAAATATACTAAAATGCAAAATTGTGGAAATGAATCATTATAATAATAGAAGGAATGAATGCAAATATAAGTATAGAATTAGAATGAACAACTTGAAGCAAGTAGGGCACACAAGTAGAAGAGAAAAAATGCTTAAGTGGTGTTTGGGATAAATGAATCTTTTTGAGTATGATGTAAATGGAAAATGATACATAAATGATGATCTTATCATGTAATATACACATCCAAGTCATTAGATAAATGAGGGGACAAAATGCTTGATAAATATTACTTAATGCATAAGGTGTGCAAGGTTGCTTAGATCATAAAGTGCACAAAGATAGTTGCATGAGTATTTTCTCTCTAAGTTTCCTAATAGGAAGTGATCAATCTTTGTTGACTTACAATGACTTGACCAATAATTTCTAAGAGTTAAAAAAACAAACAAATCAAATTAAATATTGAATCTAACCATACATCTAGAGCATTATTTTAATAGCTTTTAAACTAAATTTATAATTAAATAAATTTGATATAAAATGTTTTGACACAAAATTTGATTTATTAAATACAATAGATATATGAAGCAAATATATAGTTAAGGACTACATAAATAAATCAACTAAAAGTTGATTAAAAAGATCACATAAATTTTATGATACACTTGATTACATTAATAAAAAAGTAAAAATAATTAATTATTATTATGTTCTACTTTTAAAATATTTAATTATTTATTTCAATACAATTTAAATAATAATATTTTTCTAGTTTATTTCTTGTTATTTAATCTCGCAATAAACATAAATGATAACACAACAAATAAATCAACATAAATTAATGTCACTTTAACTAGTTGTGCACAAAGAGATTGATTAGTTAAAAAATATATAGCTAACTAATCAAATACTAATAAGATAAACCCATCTTTTTTTTATCAACTAATATTATTTTATAAACTCTAATCCCAAACCAAGGGAAAAATTTGTAATAACGTTTCTATTATTTAATTACAATATTTAGATATGTTGTTAAAAAATATACTATTAAATTCCATATTATTTTCAATTGCCAAATTTCCTAAACTCATACATTGAAGTGCAATACACAATGATATTGTAGGTATCCTCTTACTATGAGCTTAGGGTTATTGATGTTTATTGTGTTTGTTTTCTCAATATTAGCTAAGGGTGAGCATACAAAATATTCAAAACTTCTGATTAAGAGATCAAATCCCTAAAGACTTCCTCTTGTTAATATGTGTTTATGATACCATTATAACTATTCCATATTAATCCATTTAGAATTGTAATTGTCAATTCTACTAGAAGATTATAATATAACCTTGCAACTTCATTAGATGCAATAGCTACTTCAATAGAACAAACAACTCTACATATTAGAGTATTTTGACTATACAATCAATTAACTAGTACATTATTACTATATACTACCCATACGTAATGATATTGCTCAATTTATAGATGCAACATTAGGACAAC
This sequence comes from Sequoia sempervirens, assembly GCA_007258455.2. Taxonomy (NCBI): domain Eukaryota; kingdom Viridiplantae; phylum Streptophyta; class Pinopsida; order Cupressales; family Cupressaceae; genus Sequoia; species Sequoia sempervirens. The sequence goes on along the minus strand of VDFB02197843.1, from coordinate 15,911 downwards.
AAGCTAATTCTCATTAGTAATATAAAGTTTAATGACTTGGTCATATAGAGATCCAACACAAGTTAATCAAGCATGAAACTAACATGAGCCTTCGAATCTTATTCGATTTAAAGAGACAAGAAGCATTTGAATAATAACAATTATTTTTTAGATATTTCATACATGGCTCGAGAAATTAATAATCAAGGTGGGGCATAATCAAATCCAAAACAACAACCATATAAAATGATACGTAAAATAATAAAAACAAATGGGAGAAATCAGGGTGTTACCATCATTTACAATGACACACCATTTACAAGCTAGTCATAATGCAAACAAGAAGGCACCACAATAAAGAATATCAATTAAAATAATTAGACCCAAAACTCAACAAATTTTTGATTAAAATGATATAAGGACATCCACAAAAGTATATAGAAATAAATTTAGTAAAAAGACTATTATCACAAGGTCAAAAATCATAGGATCTTATTGTTAAACTCACTAATGTGTACCAAACTTTTGAATTATCCATATAGATTTATGTATATAAATGCATCATCCCAAGATGTTTTAGATTAATAATGATGAATTAGAGATCACAAAGGAATCAAATATTATTTATCCCATGGTAAGTAAGCATTCACTAGTCATCCTCTATAAGCGTCAACAATGAACATTTTCTCAAAATTGACATCCATTATCAAAGTAAAATGAGTATATTCTCTGACATAATCACTCAAAAAGCTTTGGAAAAAATTAAAAATGAGCTCAGTGATATTCAATGCCATCGTTTAATACATGGTAGAGGATGAGAGGGTTAGGCTCAAGGGGTCTTGAATCTGAGCAATGGGTTTGGGCACTTTATTTATGCATGGTTGGTTGGCTCATGGTTTTGAAAAATCACTCTTGATTTCTTTTTTTTGGGCTTAGTCTATAAATTAGATGCTTGGGATAGAGATGTATAGTACAAGTATATTCTATAAGGTTTTACATTGTCAAGTTTTCTCTAGACATAGTTGGTTCTTGGGTGAAGGAGTTGATACTCAAAGATTGAATTATTTATTTTACTACTTTCTTATATGTTATTTACTTGTAATTTTTCTAATACAGTATAGTGTGAGCACATAAGAATTGGCTTCATACAATTTTGTAACATTTGTATGTTTAGTGCTCTTATTTGCATTGTGGTTATGGGAATTGGCTAAGTATTCATATTTGTGTAGTGGCATATTTTAAGTATGTATAGAAAATAATTCATGTTGATGAATTATCTAATGGAATTTCCATGTTGATTGCAGATCAACAAATACATTCAGTTAAGTAAAATATCACATTTCATTAATCTTGGGCATACAAGTATATTTATATCAACTTTTTTTATGGCATGGTGGAGGATAAGAAGGTTAAGCTCAATAAGATGGATATTTTGATGAATTTTGTAGATAATTTTACAAATATTGAGAGAACAATGAACTTTAGATGGTGCAATGAGGCTATGGGCATTTATGCATTTAGGATATGATTCACTTTTGATGTTTTTATTGTTTGCTCTTGTAAGGTATATAAGAACTAGTAGATGTTGGGATTGGTTCTTGCACACCATGGAATTCTTATGTTTGTGTATGTTATTTATTTTATATTATTTATGTGTCCAGAAGGAAAATGACATTCCATTTGAGGCGACACTTTATGTCACGTGTAAATTGTAATATGAAATCATACAGTAGTATGCAGTGCCATATAAATTGTGTAAGAATATCTATGAGATTTTAATATGTGTAATAGATTCTATCATGTACATAAGAGCATGTAGGAGGGGTTATAAAGTGGACTAGAAATTCATGAAGAATTCTAATGTAAATATATGACTGGTAATAATGATGCATCATAGAATATCATTTCAAAGGAGAAATGAGTCCAAAGTGGAGCACCCAAGTTTGGTGGGTGACTTACGACATAAGAATTAGATTTTGTACTGATCTTGTTGACGATCCATCATGAAGGTGTCTTTGAATTTGAGTAATGGCTTTTGGAACAGTGGTGCTGTCATAATAGTGGTTTACAATTCCCCGAGAGGAACGAATTTTAGCTTGAAATCACATATTTTTAGAAAATATAATGATTTAAGCCTTAAAAGTTCCATTTTAAGGATTCCAATTGAAGAGGGTTTGATCAAATCACCTTAGATCAAACCCCCTTGGATAGAACCTCGCTAGTTTTAAACCATACCTATAAATGCGTCTCCTTTACACCTATCAAAATGCTGATAAAAAATCACTTTTGATTTAGCTTTTGGGGGATCAAATGAATTCATTTAAAATTTATTTCAAATGATTATGGTATTCCTCAGAACAAGCTATCCAATGAATATAATTTTAATATGTTTTGGTTTTGTTATGTATTTGTTTTTTAAGTTTTATTAAACATAGGTTTTCATCGAAAATGAATTTCTTTGTTCTTCACATGTGGAAAAATAGAAGATTATCAAAAAAAAAGTTGAAAATATGAGTGCACCAGATATTGAAGTCCTTGATCCAACAAATAAAATAAAATAAAATTTTGACATATACAAAAAAAGTTCGCGTTATACGGTCACGCTGTATGAATTATAATTCGTTTGACTTTAAAACTTGATTAAGGAAAAAATATTCAATAAAAAACTATCTAACCAAGTGGAAGCACTAGATATCAGAGTTACAAATCTAAATTTGAAAGAATTATAATTTTATCCTTCATGGAAAAAAAGTTATGTGTTATACGGTGTCTCGTCACTTTAAAAATGTTGTTTTTGAAAAAATCAATTTTCATGGAGATGGAAAAAGAAGTGCAATTTGATTCCAAAAATTTGAAAAAAATATTTTTAGAATCTACAGACAAAATTTGATGAGACTCTAGTTTGCACTATCTTCAAATTCCTCACAGTTTAGCCGCTATAGGTGCCCGAATGTGAAGATTTAGTTAAAAATAATAATTTCAGTGTCCAGTTTGGCCAAAAATTGTAAACCACTATTATGGGATCACCAACATTACTTACCCATGGTTTGTTGGCTCATGGTTTTGGAAAATCACTCATGATTTCTTGTTTGTGCTTGGTCTATAAATTATATGTTTGGGATAGAGATGTCTAATAATTCTATTATGTGAAGGTTTACATTTTTAGATTTTCTCGAAACATAGTTGGTTCTTGGGTGAAGGAGTTGATATTGATAGATTGAATCGTTTCTTTTATTATTTTCTTATATGTTATTTACTTGTAATTTTCTAACATATTGTAGTGGGATTACATAAGAATTGGATTCATACAAGTTCATAAAACTTGTATGTTCCATTCTCTTAATTTTATTGTGGTTGTGTGAATTGGTTAAGTATTCACACATTGTAATGGTATATTTTAACTATGCATGGAAAAGGATTCATGTTGATGAATAATCTAGTGGAATTTTCATCTTGATTGTGGACCAACATATTAATGAGTTAAGTATATATCTCATTCTATTAATCTTGGACATACAAGTAAAATTATATCAACTTGGATATGCCAGTTTTTAGTCAAGGTCATAATGTGTGAAATAAATAGAGTACAAATGGAGAAAAACCCAAATATAATGTGTAGTACTCATAATATGTCTTTAATGTTATTCGAGTCTAGTTCTTGATATCAACTCTTTTAAAATAATATACAATACTTGTTGGTGGGTTGGATGATCCCTATCCAAATGGTGATAGCCTTATGACCATGGAGTGTTAGAGATGTGCCATAACATAATGTGATATATTATCATGATCAACAAAATGAACTAAGAACACATGTGTGTTATTAGTTTAAATGAGATAACTCATTTCATAATATTATATAATATAAAGGTAGCATGCATCACAATAAAAAGTCATACTTGCAACATAATATATATGAGATATAAGGGATCCATAATGGTCTATTGTTCATCAAATTATTCATCTTGTGCATATTGGCCCAATTAACTTCTAATTTATCAAGTTGGCATAATGGCCTAACTTTCCTACATGTGAACTCTATGATATATCAAACACACAAGTTTCAAGAATTTACATCTAATTTAAAATAGTTTGCAAACTATCACAATAACTAAGTGTGAAATGGTAACATAACACAATCATTAAAATTTGATCATCCTATCTAACCATAAAGAGTAGTAATCACAATAAAATACTAAGGAATATAACCTAGTGAATTTACATAAGGAATGAACATTCATAAATTTCATAGTAATTCAAATCACACTTATCCAATCATATATTACAATGTACATATATAATAAATCTTACATATGCATATGTCCTCCCATTATATGTATGTACAAAATCATGTGCACATTGTAGGAAAAATTATAATTTTTTACCCAAGTGTAATTATACATTATTTTACTCATATAACATGAGGGTACATTTTTCTTAGATCGTAGGAATTAGGTAGCCCCTTATAAATTGTAGTGTGCTTGGTAAAACTTTTACACGTGAATGGTGATGCTAGCATGACATGCCCTCTAGTACCATGAGGATGAGGGGAGACTAGACCTCATGACCTCTTGCCTACAACATGATTCTTTAGCTAATCAAGCTAGGCCCTTGACCCTAGGGTACATATTTTATATGTACATTGTAGCAATGAAAAAAGTAACCCTTTTTCCTTAGTTTGATAATTGACATTAAAATTGAATTAATGATGTCTTGGAGTAGTGTTGTAATGTGTTGTACACAGTCACACTATTCTAGGACCATTATTTGACTAAAATGTGCCTTAATTGATCCTTTGCAAGGGTTTTGTAAAGTGTTGTAACACACTTTCACACTTTTCTAGGATGTATTTGCTTAATTAAGCCTTATGGGCCCCTTTCTAAATTAAATGCACATAATGTGTACCTTATTTAAGTGTTGTAAAGTGTTATAAGGCACTTTCACATTTATCTAGGTGGTCATTAATTAATTATGGGTAACTAGAGTAATTAACCCCCTTTTAATTCAAATTTAAGCCTTATTTATGACACCTCCCAAAGATCTATCCCGACACTAATAATTTAATTAATAAAATATTTCATTGGGAAAAGTTAGGTCCTGGAAAAGGGTGTCAAGACCCATTTTCCCTAGGTGGCGAATGGGTCCTCCCTTAATAGGACTCCCCCTTTTTAGTTGATCTGAAATGGGTTTTTTTGTCCTCTTTCAATCCCCCAGGGTTAGGTCCTAGAAAACTGAGCTAAGACCCATTCACCCTAGGTGGAAAATGGCTCCTCCCTTAATGAGACCCCCCTTTTTGAATTTCATTCTGGTGGGAATTTAATATGTTTGTTTCCAGATCTGGTGTTGGTCTTAATTATTTGACTTTCGGGGTTAATCTCCTAATTTAGTATAAATAAGGGGTTAATTCACATTGTTTCTCCTAGCGCAAGTTCAAGTATTCAAGCATTATAGAAAATTGGAGTTCACAAGAGCATTCATAAGGCATTTCAAGGTAGATTTTAAGAGTTTATTGCAGCAATTCAAGATCATATCATCATGTCAAGGGTTTGATGCATTCATTCATGTTGTTGAGCTAAAGAAGTGGATGTAGCATTGAAGATCTACTTGCAACCATTATTCAAATCACATTCAAGGATCCAAGATCTACATTCTTTATGGCCACTACATGTTAGATTGCAAATTTATTTCACAAGACATCATCCAAGGTGATATCAATTGCATATTTCATGTTTCATGCTTCATTTCATCATCTAGTTTAATTACCTACAAGGGGTTTGACTGATGCAAACCCCTATTCACTAACAATCAACAAGTTTTTCTACCCTTGAGTGTGTGATTGTAGATTTATAGGTTGAAATCAAGTGGAGCAAGTTTGGAGCAAAATTGTCAAAGTTGTCATTCAAAGTGCAAAATCAAGGAATCAGAGCTACAAAATTGCATATAGACTTTCAGAAGTTGATAATAGGGAATTTGAGAGTGCAAACATTAAGGAACATGACCTTGATCTCAGTTTCAGAAACCCTAACAAGGACTCATTCACCACTGAAGGTGAATGAGTCCTTTGTAACTCAAAAACAACTTTTTGACCAGGTACATAACTTTTTATGCTCTAAAAACTTCCCTCATAGTTGCTATAACAATTGGGTAGCATTTCTGATTGTTATTTGCATCTTATCATACACATAATTTCATGTTTTATAGGAAAGTTTAGTGTTTTATCATCTTGATCCATTCACCTTGATGCAAACCCTAATTTTTCTATTAAACATTTTGGTGAGTTCCTGACATATTGAACATTGCAATTTTCTGATTTTTGGAGTATCTAATTGCATCTTAAGTTAGATCTTGCATTCATTTTTATTTAGATTTGCATTGAATTAAGATCTCATTTAGGGTTACTTGTTTTGTGTAACATACTAACCCTTCCATGAAGTAAAAAATTCTAATTTTTCACTTTACGAGTAAATAAACTATGTAACAAGCCATTACAATAAAAAAAATCCTTTTCTTTTTAGAGAATTTTCAAACAAGATGCGTAACTTAATACAACATGGATTCCATTTTATTCAACAATTCCATAAGTTAAAACAATACATGAAAAAATACATTTACATACATAGCTCAATGAGCTTTAGAACAAATACTTGTAAGACGGTCTAGGATCCTTCCTTTCAAATCTTGGTTCTTTTGTCACCTGTTGTGGAGGAGAAGCATCACTCAATCACGTTTCCACCAACCACAGACTCTTAATGCAGTCCCCTGCACATCTATCATTCAATAGATGGCCCTTCCCTTTGACGAAGAGATTGGTAGAGTAACTGATAATGACAACCAACTGAGCATAGTGTTGTGTCCTACATAACTAGAACTTGTAATCCCACAATCTGGAAGTAGCATGTAATACTGGGTCACTGTGAAGTGACAGTGGAGCCAAAGGTCATCACACTAATTTGGCCAAAGTGTTTCATTTAGTATGTTCTACTAAGGGTCATCTATCACATACACTACTCAGGGCCGATTTGACTTAAGGCCATCTTAAACTACACATAGGTATTTCCTTCAACGGATAATCTATCATCCCAAAGATAACCTATCACCTTTTTAACCTATTTGGAATAACCTACTTAACAAGTAAGTACACAAGCTCCCTCCCATATTGGCCAAACCATCCTAGGAGTAAACACAAGCTAGTCTAGTTAAATCAATAACTTAGCTAAGTGTATCACATGTGCCACTTATGTTCAATCATAACTAGTATCCAATAACTATGATAAACACCCATCTCCTATTATGGAGTATTTAAAAGCACAACATAAAAATAGCATAAAAGATTCAATTCACTTTTCAAAGAAATTATAATTTCTCTAAATGTAAATACTTGGGAAACATAATTCAAGCATACATGTATAACACATCATTCATAAATAAAATAATGAAGAAGAATATCCACATGCCTATTATCACTTATCAAAACTATTGGTAGCAATGCAACTTCTCCAACACCAACAAGCTTGATTATAACTTCTCAAGAACGTCACAAAGAAACTCTATGTTAGAATTTAGTACATGACATAGTTAATATAGTTAAATTAATTAATTAATTAATTAACATGCTAATGTTAATTTAATAAATAAATTTAGTTTTGGTAGTTACTTTCCTGTAAATAGTTTTATACAAGAATAATGGCCTTTTAAAGGCAATACAATGTAATTGACAAAATATTGATTCGAGAGAAATCTCAATTTTTTGTCTCTCATTTTTCATTATGGTATCAGAGTAGGTTTCTTCTTGGACCTCTCTTTGATATCCTTCCATTCATTTTTTTCATCCAAATCGGTGTTTACAATGGTACTGCAGTGAGGACCACGTGCAACTGCTATTGTTTTCTTCCATTCTTACATTCGTCAATAGGTGAGCAATGTAGACCATGTGCAAAACCCTTTTGACTCCATCATTCATCTGCATTTCTTCTCTTTATCTCCACTGTGTTTGTTCTTTCCATTGTTTGACACTCCATTATGTTCATTGTTTTCATCCCTAAACTTTTTTAAAAAAATTCCCAATCTGCTACAAGCAATATTTTGAACTTTAGAAGCATTTTAAAGTTTTGATATACAAAAAAAACTTCATTGGAATACATTATCGAATCCCTAAACTTCATCAAACCTGATATCTTTATTATTAGCCAATATTCATATTGATTTCATTGTTGCATTATGTATTTTATGTTGGTTTCACCCTTGCATTATGTATTGGAGCGAATATAATAGAGGAGAGAGTGTGCAGGAAAAGGAGGTATGCCCAGGCTGTGCATGAAATAGATTTTAGATGTTATAGGCGTTGCAAAAGGCATGGAGAAAGATTTTTGTTTGAGATATTTCCTTGCTCAATGTTATTTGTATACATTGATGAAATAGTACCAATGGCTGCACATGCAACTACTACGTATAGTTTATGAGCATTATGTAAATTCATTTACAATTCTATAGCTATTGCTAAAAGGTTAAAGTGCTCTAAAAAAATCACAAAAGAAAGATATGTCTTAGAAATGTAATCAATTCTCCACAAAAGCCGACAGATGAAAACAATAAAATACATTGGCAATTAGCAAACCAAAAGCAATGATTGTTCACATTTGAATCAATTCCTTAGTAAATATCAGCAAATCTCCATGGGTATCTCATGGATTTTTTTATTGCGTTTGTTATGTTGATCTCATTTCATCTCTGTTAGATTCTCATGGAGTCGTCACCTGCAATTGGTATTTTCGTGAAAGAGCTCGAGAAGTTAGGGTTTATATTTTCTAGTTTTCCTCTATGTCAGTATTAAGGGAGGGTGTTAGAATTTAGTACATGACATAGTTAAGATAAATTAATTAATTAATTAATTAACATGCTAATGTTAATTTAATAAATAAATTTAGTTTTGGTAGTTACTTTCCCGTAAATAGTTTTACATGGGAATGATTGATAGAATATTGATTTGAGAGCAATCTCAAATTTTTCTCTCATTTTTCATTACTCTATCTCTCAAGTTGATAGCTTACTTCTTTCAAACAACAAACTTCCTCACAAACAAAATAGAAATCTCTCCCTTTCTCACTGAAAATAAAACAGAGTATAGCTAGAAATAATGCAGAATAATGATTTGCAAGAGAATAAGGAATTGCAAAGATGCGTCACTTCAAATGAAATGGCTTTGCTATTTATAGTGCAGCTTGGTAGCTTCATAGCCTAAATTTTAGGCATGATAATGGACAACAAAAACTATGCAAGGCAACACATGAAGAATAGAAAAAAAGGTGGCGATGAAAAAAGCTCATACTCAACTAAAACTCCAACAAATTAACTTGCAATACTGACAACAATCAAAGATTTATTCAAATCTACATATGCTCAATTTGAATTATCTCATGCAATAGACATCTACAATAATTGGGAATCTAGAGGTGGCACCAAATCCATCCATACTCCTCATTGTTGGTGCATTTTCCTAGCCATTAGAAATAGTCAACTTCCAATTCGTAACACCAAGCACTATTGACTTGGTTTGGAGATGAGTTGACTAAGGTATTCAATACATTTGAAAAAGTCAGATCGAAAAATGTATTAAACATGATAGATATGTTTACCAAGTCAAATTTTATCTTAATCATATGCGTCAACTAAGTCCATGCTTTCCATCAACATAGGACAACCATTCGAAATGCAATACAAATGTTTCATATTGCGTGACAATAAGAGTGTGACTCGACTTCACAAAAAAATCATAAACAATTTCTATCAACCTCTAACAACATAGTCATAAATGACTATAGTTGACCTTTATATATCAGCCTCTATCATGGTAAATGATAGTCAATTTCTATTAATATATAATATGCTAAATATATATTATTATATATATATAAATAATATATATCATATACATATATATATTTAAATATCATCATATATTTATATATACATGTATATGTATATATATAAACATTAATATATTATTACATATATATATCATAAGCCAGCAATGTAAGTATACATTTGATATATATGTATATATATGAATACAAGCAAGATAGTATTTGCATATAATAAACACAATATATCAAACGTATGCATATATGTATATGTATAAAAGCATATACCTCTATGTACATGTATATGTAGGTATATCTATATCAATGCATTCATATGAGTGTGTCCATCCGCTAACGTACACATGTATTGATACACATATGCATATGGATATGTGTATATACCATACATACATACATACATACATATATGTTCACATTCGATTCACATATAGCCATTCATAATTACCATTATATTGATAAGTATTTACATGTGGTACATCTATACATGTGCATATATACGTCGTTAGATCCCATTGACATGTATGTGCATATATATATATACACATACTCTACATATATCCCACTTATCCATATAATCATAACAGTACAAGATATCAAAAGCTTAAACAAATTATAAACGTCACCCAATAATACATGCAGTAGTAAACAATACTCTTCTAATGTAGACATATCAACTAAGGATGACTTACCAACTTCCCACAAATTGACTCAACTCAATCATTCTAATGTGGTGTGTGTATGCTCAGATAGTTTACTTTTACCAGTTACCCAACCAAGATCTTCTCTTGAGTGATACTTCCCCTCTTCCTGGAGGAATGGAACATATACCCACATCCACTAACACATGCACATGGCAGTCAATTATTCACAACATATGTAGTATATGTTAAACATCTCCAAAGATAGAATAATAATTCAATAACCATCCATTCACATATATGCAATATTTTCCATGAAATAAAATCAAATGAGATAACATTCACATTGATAACAAGGTACATGCATAATTTATTCATTCCCAAAATTCACATTACATTCATATTTACCCTATGTAGTAATAGTAAATAGTAATTACACAATTGGGGTGTAACATTTTGCATTGAAATCTTGCATATCATATAGGGTTTAGATTTGCATGGTTTTGCATCTCTCTAAATTTGAAAATTACAAAAAAAAAATCAGTCATTTTGCATCTCATTTAGATCTCATACAATTGCATTTGAAAATCAAAACAAAATTTCACTTCAATTTAAGTCTTGCATTTCATCTCTTCATTGCATTTTTACATTAAATTTATGGAAAATCTGAAACTAAAGCTCACTATTTTAGACCTGGAACTGAAAGATAGTACTAAAAGCTTGCAAATCTTTAAAAAATAGTTTTAAAGTGCCTAACTAGGACCCATTCGCCCTTACTGGTGAATGAGTCCCTGATCAGGTCTGATCTGAACCTTCTGGCAACTAAAAAAGCATCAAAATTCACTCTGAAATCCACATAAACATCTTAGAGACATCTAAACAAGACTCATTCGCCCTTACTAGTGAATGAGTCCCTGTTAGCTACTGATTTGCATTTTCAGGACATTAATATCTCAATTTTTAGCTTATGTTTGGTGTTGTTACCTTTTTGTTTCAATTTCCTCATTTGTTGTTTCATCAATTTCATTGCATTTAGCTTAAATTGCTTCATTTTAGTGCATTGTTAAAAGTTCAAAATTGCATCAATACATTTGATTTTCAGCTTATTGCATTGTGTAATCAGTAAATTGTATTGCTTAGAATTTGAAAATTGCATTTCATTCTAGGCTATTGTATTGCCTCTTTTCCATTCTAGGGTTTGCACACTAGGGTTGTAAAACTTGTATGATCTTTACAACTTGGTGTCCTATTTGCAATACTATTATAAGACATAGTTCAAGGCTCATGTCATCTCATGATATCTTACTCGTCATGGATCTTGGGTTTCCTAACTCTCTTTTTTATAGCACTTGTTGAGAATCAACCCTCCATGCCTCATAGTTTTCATACTTCACTTCCCATGACTTCACCTCCTACAACCAATGCGCCTCTTGTTGCCAATACCATCCCTACCATTACCACTTTTTCTCAAGCTTTGGGGTCTACTCAAAGCCAAGGTGGAATTCCAATCCCATCCTCCACAATACCAATATCCATTCCCACACACACTAGTACACAACCTACAACAACATTCCAACATACAACAACATTCTAACCTACAACAACATTTCAACCTACAACAACTGTTCAACCCACAACTACCATTCAGCCAACCACAATAGTCATACCTACTAGCATCGTATACACTTCCATAAGTATATCCGCAGGAATTCCTTCTACCTTTGTGCCTTCGAATACAATAACCCCTCAAAAATCCACCTTCAATAACCTACAATTCACTAGCCCTTTGCATACATACACTACAACACCTTATTCCCCTCAACCTTATAACCAAAATGACCCTCTCATAAATTCACTTTTGCAAACCATGACATCCCTTCAACAAAAAGTGGCAACATTACAACAAAACAATAATGGTCAAACTTTACAATACATCAAGTCTACATTGTTTTCCCTCGACATATTAAGAGCACAAATGCCACAAGGTATAGAGGTCCCTCGATTTGAGAAATATGGTGGGAGAGGAGATCCTATTAGCCATGTTTTCACCTTCATAGCCTTGTGTAGTGATTTCATCTTTGAGGATAAACTCTTGGCTAAGCTATTCCCTAGATCTTTGAAGGATACTGCTCTAGAGTGGTTTTCCTCTTTACCGAACAATCCAATTGGTTCATTCAATGAACTCATTGATTTCTTTTACAAACACTTCCATATTCACATGGGTTCCAAGATGACCCTTGTTGATTTGATGACATGCAAACACAAAGAGGATGAGAAAGTGACTAGGGTGATCCCACCATAGTGGTTTACAATTTTTGGCCAAATTAGACATTGAATTGAATTTTTTTAACTAAATCTTCACTTTCGGGCACCTATAGCAACTAGACCATGAGGAATTTTGAGATGATGCAAACTAGTGATTTGTGACATTTTGTCTATAGATTCTAAATATATATATTTTTAAACTTTTTGGAATTAGATTGGACTTCTTTTTCCATCTCCTTCAAAAACTAGTTTTTAACAGTAAACACCATTTTTAAAGAGTGACGTCACTGGCTAACACAACTTTTTTTCTAGATGAAGGATAAAATTCTATTTTTCTTCAAATTTAGATTCATAACTATGATACCTAGTGCATGAATTTTTATTTTTTTTAATAAAAGGGTTAAAAAATTTATTGAAATCATGAAATCAAAAGTACAAAAGGATTAGGGAGCCCATAAGCTTGCACCAAAGAAACCACCATCCAAATAGCCACCATCATCTTATCCTTCCACATCCTTAGTAATGGCCCTCTCTAAATCATGAACATACTTAGGGGATAGCTATCCCCACCCCTCAATCTTCCAATCATCCTCGTGCTTAGAAGCCCACTTAGCCAAATAGTCAGCAACCCTATTCCATTCTCGTGGAATGTGGACAAAAGACACCACTTCCAAAGTAGAGCACCTCTGTAAAATCTATCTAACCACCCATGCAATCTTCCAATTAACCTCAGTCACTTTTTGCTCAAGCAACATATTAACAATAATATGTGAATCAGATTCATAGATAATCTTTCACCAACCCAAGGCACAAGCACATTCAATAGCCCAGAGAATTGCCAACCCTTCAATAAAATTGCTACAATGCTGCCCTTTATGGATGGAAAAAGAGAAAATGACCGAACCAGAACAATCTCTGCCAACTCCACCAATCCCAGCAAGCCCAGGATTACCTCTAGAAGAATCGTCAATATTAATCTTCAGAAGATCCGTCGGAGGAGGCAGCCATCTTCCAACCCTTTGAACCTTCTTTTTAGCCCCCCGCCTCTTCTGACACAAGTAGAGGCCAAAGACAACCCCTGCAAGCCCAATCTATTCAAAATCTCATCGTCACTTCTTTCCAATGGAAAAACCACCTCACATTTGGCTTCCACTGTCTCTTGGATCATACCAACAATTCTGTGTCAAACCTATTGAACCATCATCCTATCCCCATGAAATATCCTATGATTTCTTTCCAACCAAATTTTCCAAAGGATGAACATAGGACCAATGCTCCACTCAATTTGAAGGAAAGAGGCCTGAGAAGGGGGTATTCCTAGAACTCAACAAGGGAAGATGCATGAACACAAGGATGTTTTCAAACACCCCACCACCAATTCTAGAGTAGCCTAGAATAAGGACAATTGAAAAAAAAATGGGAAGAATCCTCCTCACTACATTCACACAAAACACAAATAGAGGGGCCCTAGAATCCCCGCTTGCCAAGATTATCCCATGTCAAACATCTATTCCAAGCCAAAGTCCACACAAAAAAAAATTACACTTTAGCCAGGAAAACTTGTTCCATACCTGTTTCCACCAAGGAACCTCCACCCTCCCAAACTTACGAGACAACAATTCCTGATATCCACTAGCCATGGTGAAAGCACCCTTAGGATTTGGGCTCCAAGCCAAAATCTCTTTATCCCTAAGGGAACTACATTGTCTACCAACTAAAATGTTTGGAAGCATAGTACAGTCCTCCTCCAACCCAAGAACAGGCCACACACTAGGATCTTTCCACCTAGCCACCTCCACTTTCCCACATGGATAAAAATTCTTAAAATCACTAACCCTTGACTAGCCAGCCTCCAAAAAGCATTGAAATAGATTCACCAAATTAGGATACTGATGCAAAATGGGGGAGAAGCCATTCCAAGAATCAAACCAAAAGAGAGCATCAAACCCCTATTGCAAATCTAGAACAAGCCCTCCTTGATCAACACAATCCCTTTCTTAAGCATTCCCCAAATCACAAAACCATTCCCCACTAGAGGAAACCTAAGAAGCTTGTCCTTTAGAACCCTTAGAAGGTACTTGTGAGATAAAATACTGGCCTAGATATGACCCTACTCCACACACCACCTCCAATAAAGCTTTGCAGCCAAAGTCAACCCAGAACAAGTCACCTGCCATAGTCCTAGACCCCCAAACTGCCTGAGGCTACACATAGTATCCCACTTTACTAGGCTCCAGTTTGAAGATGACAAGTTGCTTGCCCATAAGAAATATCTAGCTAGAGAGTCCAAATCCTTCATAAATCCAACTGGAGCCACCTACACCATGCACCTATAAATAGGAAGAGCCTACACCATGACCTTTAACAGCTGAACACAACCATCTATGAGTCCAATGGTTAACCTTCACACGAAACTTGTCTAGAATATTTCGCCATGATTCCCTGGGAAGTCTACCAATGGAAATAGGAATACCAAGATAAATTAAAGGGAGAGAACCAATCCAAAATTGCAAGATACAAGCAATCCTTTGTTGAATAAGCCTCAAAGCATTAAAGAAGAAAATGCAAGATTTATCTTCATTAATCATTTGACTAGAACCCACCAGGTAGATATCCAAAGCCTTGCACAAATTCATAGCTTCCCTGATCTTAGCCAAACCCATCATGGCAGTATCATCCACAAATCATGGGTGAGATTGAAGAGGAAAACAATTTTCCCACCTCCATCACTAGATAAGATCCAACTCAACATTACGTTTCAACAATCTCCTAAGGCAGATCTAGTGCATGAAATTAATTTCATACAATTTCATTGAATATTTTTTCTTAATTAAGTTTGAAAGTCAAACTAGCTACAATTTAGACATGATTCACTAGCTAAAACATAACTCTTTTTATATGTATCAAAATTCTTTTTTTTTTTGGAACAAGGACATCAATATCTAGTGCACTGATATTTTTCATTTTTTTTTATAATTTTCTTTTTTTCCCCATGTGCATAACAAAGAGCTTGATTTTTAGTAAAAAACCTATGTTTAATCAAACTAAAAAATACATATTAAAATTATATTCAATGGATAGCTCGTTCTAAGGATTACCATCATCTAATTGGGTCTGTGAAGTCTCCTCCATTTTCATCCTCAACCCAAGC
>VDFB02197842.1:0-26628 GCA_007258455.2 Sequoia sempervirens | reverse complement strand
GTTGACTTTGTAAAACCTATATTGTAATTGAATTTTTTTAATCTATCAGCATCTAGTTATTACTTATGCAATGTGAAGTAATGCTTTGAGTTTGAAAGATGTGCAATGCAATGTAATCAGCAATATGAATAAACTACATAATATAACCATTCTTTTTATGCTATTGTATATCAAGATATTTAACCATTGCTCACTTGATTAAAATTTCAAAGAGTTTAATTATGCACATGAGGAGGCAATTAAATTTCGATTGTCAACTTCTATATATGAAATTATCCAATAATCAAGTGTATGTCCACTATACAAAAATGGCATCAACGCCAACTCAAACAAAATTTTACAATATGTGGCATATGCCATCTTGGTATCTATTCAATATTTACATGCCAAAATTTCTATCTCATCCTAAACTACTGGTGGATCATCAAAATGGAGCCTCTTTGAAGCACTTATTGCCTCTGAAGTTAGCTGCACAAGAAAAAGTAAAACCACAATTGAGATTAGTTATACTATATAATTTAAAATCAAATAATTAACATCAAAATCAATATACATTAAATTATAATTGAACTCTAAAATTGTAATCTTGATTACCTGAAATATCCGTCTCTTCAAAGGGTCAAGAGTCCTAGAATATGCCTCTCTCAAAGAACCGACCAAACCATCTTTTGTAATTCAAGTTAGCATACAATTGTCAGTAATAGGAACATATAAATACCAAACACAAAATAAAATGAACACATACTTCTTTAGGCTGATCTTTTTCTTTATCTCCTTTAGGTGTTTCGACACCTCCTCCTTGAGTTAGCATACTTCAATCTATATAGGTGAAAAAAAACATAAAAGTGATCCAAGTTAGCATACAATTGTCAGTAATAGGAACATATAAATACCAAACACAAAATAAAATGAACACATACTTCTTTAGGTTGATCTTTTTCTTTATCTCCTTTAGGTGTTTCGACACCTCCTCCTTGAGGTGCTTCAACACCTACTCCTTCAAGTGTTCCAATACGTACTACTTCGGGCATTGTGGCACTTGTCAACAAGGACATATAGCTCATAATTCCCTGCACATAAAAATGACAAGTACATATGAAACTACCAATCTATGTTGATGTATGTATAATCAATATAAGATCTTAAAATTCTTAATTCAATCAAATTTGAGTTCAATTACCTTCGCCTTATCCAACATTGCACTTCCATAATCTGAACAAGGCTGCACCTTGCTCGAACTAGGTATTTCCTACAAGAGGAAAATAAGATAAACCTATAAGTTATTATATAATTTCATTAATGACAATTCAAATGATAAGAAAGTATATAATAAATAAATGTAAATGAGTGAGTGCAAAAATATATACTATGTGTGTGTTGAGGCCAAATGAAATGACCCTCAGGGTGCTATTTGTCACTTGTGTTAGCTCCTCCTCGGACATCAACTGTTAAATAGACCATGTAAATAAATATTAGTACATTATACTATCTCTTATTAATATCCCTTTAAAAACAAATGCAAGTTATGAATTCACAACTTAAATTTTACCTATGTCACTATTCCAATGTCCCCCTCTCTAGCAAGAGAGGACTTTGTACAGTGTGCTCCACTCCCCTACGTCTGATCTATAATGTCCACATCATGGAAGTCATAATCGAAAGTGTCCAAGGGATGCTCGGCAGGTTGTACAAGAGGACCCAAGCATATCTGGAAGCACATGGAGGAAGTATGTGGACTTAATGAGGATGACACAACAGCACTCGAGCCATCACCAACATCACCAAAATGTGGCTGAGCTACTATAGAAGCATGCAAAACCAAAAGACCACTCAAAGAGTGAATAGCGTGGATAGTCTATGTGGCCACATCCTGCATAATATCTGGATGGTATACTGAAGGTGGCAGAGGAAGGAGAGGAGGGCGAACATATGGGTGGGGTATTACTCTAACTGCCCCTAGTCTATCCTAGGACATACCTCCACCAACACCCTGGAAGGGTTTAATGTCAAAGTAATTGGCATGATGCCCTAACACAAATTCAGCATATAATTTTTTTGTAAAGTAAAATGGTATATCACAATTGTTGTTCGGTGGTTTCAAAAAAACCATACATCAATGATCCCAAAATTTTTCTACAATGTCTCTATGAGTGCACCATTTTATAAAAAAATTTGGTTTATTAACATTAACTAGCAAACCAGTGCGGGGGTTAACAAATAAAGAGGCTATTTAGGCTTTGGTTATTCTGAGATCTTTCACATCATCATAGGATAATCCACATGCATAATATTCTCTCATGTCTTCTCACCATGAATGAAAGGCATTATGTTGCGAGGAGAGGGTTTCTATGTTTTTAATTATTTCTTTCATTGTCTTTGACATCTCAAATAATCGAGGGTCTCTTGTATAAACTTCAGAAATGCCCCTTAATTGTTGCAATTTTTCACAAATTAATTCTTCAATTGATGGCTGTGGAGGTGGTGGAGCATTTGGCATTTGTGCATTTTCATTGTCAGTAGCCATAATGCCTGATTAAAGTTAAAAACAAATTAATCTAATTAAAATTAGACAATATAAATGAAAATATTATAAAAATACCCTAGTTTTTAAAAAAAATCCAACAAAAACCATAGCTTTTAACAAAAATCTATAAAATTCTCTAATTTTTAATCCAAATACATAAAAAACACTATTTTTAAATCAAAATCCATTACAAATATTCAATTTTCATCAAAATCCATTACAAACATTTGATTTTCATCAAAATCCATACTAAACTCAATTTTTTCATAAAAAATCTATCAAAAACCCTATTTTGAAAAAAATCTATAAAAAAATAACTAAAATTACACAAATCTAATTGAAATTTTGATTAGAGGAAAGAAAAACCAAGAATCTAACCTTTTGAAGATGGATTTGCACGAAATCGGATATGTGATTTGCGAAATGAAGTTTTCACTATGCTCCCGCAGTTAAACAAATGTGAAATGAGTTTTAATCAAGCCGAAATGAAATATATATGTGTGTCACAAATTGGATATCCGATATGGAAATCTAGGTTTGGGCTTTGCTTCAGTAGTGTGTACTGACACCCAAGCCACATAAAGTCAACTTGACATTTTCTCGTTTTTTAGTCGATGAAACACGTAATTTTTTCTCCATTGCCACTTTTTGGCATACCATGATCCTGTACATACCCTTGCTTTTGTTTGTAAATTATGATTTATTGACTAATTATTGACTAACATGAATTGAATAAGTTCACTGACTAATTATCACTAATTATTGAATGTACATATCATGTATGGGATCACTATATTTGTAAAGTAAAAATATTAAAATTTCTTATTAATTTCATCTTTAATTTCATATTTATATTTAATTTCAAATTAATGTCTTGAGTATGAACATAAAATGCATAAATGTACAGTTGTAAATTAAAATTGAACAATAATAAAGTCCATAATTTACAACATATTAAGTGCATGAAACCAATATATTAAGCACATGAAATAAACTCCATCAGAGTACAACCCATGAACTAAAGTCCAACAAAGTACTTGGTCCATGAAATATAAAGTCCAATAGAGTGCATGAGAAACCAAATATGTAGTTTATGAAATAATCAAATATAACCCATAAAATCATGTTTAGGTCATGTATTGTCTCTATAATCAAGAGACCTCTTCACACCATGAGGACTATGTGGATGACCTAAAACACTATGTACAAGATAAAGATGAAATCAGATGTAAGATGATGAAAAATGATTTAATGACAATTTAATTTATAATTCATCATAAAATTAAATTACCATCATATGTAAGTCTAGATGATCTGGTGCACCTAAACCAACCTGTAAATTCTCTGAATCAATCTACATAAACAAGACAAAGAAAGTTGAAATTAGATGTAAAACTACAATTAAAAATGATTTAATTCAATTTAATTTATAATTTATCATATTTTAATTGTACTGTATACTTAGGTTGTGTACCCTCTACTCAAGGACCTATTTGTACATGCTCAACTACAAGATGTGTGTCATGCTATAAAAGAAAAATAATTTAAAACATGTTTTAGCTCGTATTATATATATATATATATATATTCAATTTATAATTTATAATTAAAGTTATTCAAAATATATAATTTGTAATTCACTTTAAATATAATAAAAAAATAAATTACCATGATATCTAGAGCCTACTCTACATGTCCTCGTGGAGGTGTAACTATGTCCGAGTCATGGTAGAAAGTTGCACTAGCAAAGTCCTACAAGATCAAATTTAAAGCATGTATACTTAAATTAGGTTAAAATATATATATTCATGTTTGCACATTTTTGTGTAGAATTTTTTTTAAACAACCTAAAATTTATAGGCCTCATGAGTAGCCGCAACAACTAATGTTTTCTTGATACCCATTCTCATTGCTGTATCAACCTAGACATAAATGTAGACATTTAATGCTTATAATATTTACAAGTGTACATGCACATTTGATATATAGTGAATTCAAAATTCATAATTGTAACTATACTAATGTAAGTTAAGCAATTTACAATATAAATGTACTTGCCCCTAATCTATGACACTCGACAGTGGAGGAGTGCTCGACAACCCCTTAGATGGAATTGATGTGGAATTCGATTGATTCCCCTAAACCGACCTAAATATTTAAAACTTATGTTCATGATTCAATTTTAAATTTAAAACTCAAGTTAAAAATTATTTCATACATAATTTAAAAAATTGAAATCAAAATACCCCATAAGGGTTTCCGACTAGGACTTGTGTCGATTTATGTACTCATGGAGTGGATGATTTCCCCATTATTAGTATCATCTATACACCAAACAATTTGATTGTTAAAATGTATTGCAAACTTTTCTTTGATATATATATTCATTAAAATTCTTATAAATTTAACATGTAGATGCATATTCATACCTATGTTGCAGTCTCCTGAAGGTGATGGTCTATTGTAATAAATTCTACAAATGAACTGTGGCAACTAGATGAACCACCAGAATCTCCATGTCCACCCAAACTAGGTGTGGCTTGATTGGGTCCATAGCATAACTAATGGAAACTAGTACATACATGTGGTCTTGACACTCTTGGAGTGGTACTCAGACCAACTCCATAAAACACTCCATCATCATCATCATCATCTCTATGCTCCCTACCCACTATCTTAGAAGCATGTCGATCAAGGTCTCCTGCAAGCATGCTAAGGGATCCTAATGTTGATACCACCACACGTTGATGCACATGTGTGGGAATGGTAGGACCAAAAGGAGCAACAAGGGGTAGTGCATGCATAAGGCATTGGGGATTAACCCTTGCCCCTAACCTCTATTGTGTCATGTTCTCACCAACACCCTAAAATGATTTAAAATAAAAATAATTGGGATTTTTCCCCATAACAAACTCTACATATAGCTTCCTTACAAAATATAATGGGACCTCCAAATTAGCATGTGGTGGACTGTCAAATACCATATACCATCGACCAAAAAATGTGAACTCATCTATGGATGTATACACCACCTCATAGATATTCTAGATTTATTGGGAGGAATGGGTTTTCAAGTAACAAGGTCAAGAAAGTAAGGGGCTAGGTGGGATTTTGTTATTTTAAGGTCTAAAATTTGTTTATAGGAGAGACTGCCTACATAAAATTGTCTCATCCACTCTCTTTCTCATCGATGCCTATCTATATCAGAATCAATAGTCCTAATGGAATCCACAAAATTTTACATCACATATGCACAACATCTCATGTGTGGTGGAATCAATGCTTGATTTTGTATAGCATTGATTTTATTTTGAATGGATTCCACTTGATCATTTGTGTGTACTCGCAAGTGAGCCTCATCATATGCAATGGGTGGTGGAGGTGGGATATTAGGTTGAGGGGGTAGAGGGGGAGGTGGAGGTGGAGGTGGTTGAGGTGTTGGATTGATGATGTCATCAATTTTAAATTGATCCACGATATTAGATATAAGTGCACCTGCATTAAATTATACAAAATTAACATACAAACTTACAAAATCACAAGAAATACTTAAGTTTGAAATGCACATGCAAATTTGTTTAAACAAGATTTGCATACATATACATACACATACATTGATTGAACTTGAGCATGTGCATACAAAATTCAAAATTTAACATGTACATATATTTAAAATAAAAAATGTGATGCATAATTTGCATGCATACATCATTCAACTGAACTATATACATACATACAAATTTCAAAATTTAAGATCTAGAACTATGCAATTTTAATACATGTACATACTAAAAAATAAACTTGAAACATTCACAAAAGGCTCATTTTATGTCTAACATATATATATATATATATTACATTTTTACAACAAGATAAATCATGATCTAGTAGATAGCCATAATATATATTATTATAAATTCATCATTATAAGTTCATAAATTCAACCAAATTCATAAATTCATTTTACTAAAAATATCAATCCAACAAAAATCATAAATTCACGTCACTAAAAATATCCATTGAACCAAATTCATAAATTCATCACACAAAATATCAATCGAACCAAATTCATAAATTCATAGTTCTATAAGATCATTGTCTTAATTTATAAAGTGTTGTGGCTCTTTATTGCATGTCTTCATTTCTTTTTGTTTTCCTTTTTAGAACTGAAAGTTCTCCTCTCCTCTAGCCATTTTTGATGCTTATGTAAGATCCCATCCATAGCATTAACAGCATCAAAAACATTTTTCATCCTAGATGCAAACATCCTCAAAGGTGGTGCGATACATTCTTCATTTTGAATAATGTTGATCTGATCTTGAATGGTTCTAACATTGGCATTGATTCATTCTTGCAAGCGAGCACCATCAATTTCAGGTGGTGGAGGTGGGGGCTTATGAGGTGGAGTGGGTGGAGGTGGAGGTGAAGGTGGTGGAGATGGATGGCATGGAGGTGGATTACAAATATTATTGAATTGATCCATGTGATCTCTAAGATATAAGTGAGCCTGCATTAGATTTATAATTTCAAAATGTAAGATACATGTTTAGGAAATACCCTTAAACCATTCAATATAAATAGCCTAATTGAATACAAATGATAAAATGTGTAAGCCTCATTTATGTCTAAGGCATGCTACTTGAATGGAAAAAAAATTAACTATTAATATAGGACAATTTATGAATGCTCTAGGGTTTACAATTTCAAGTTTAGGATTTAGGTTTTATGGTAATAGGATGGCTTAAGGGGATCTATGTAGTAAGGTACTATTACAAAATGACATGACTTTAGTGAATATAATTTGGTGGTGATTCCTAAGGAAACCAAATTACATTAAGGTCTAAGACAACTTCACAAAATTTTATTCACTTAAGCCATGTCATTTTGTCCTAGGACCTTACTAGACATAGATCCCCTTAAGTAATCCTATCACCCTAAACCATAAATAGATCAACCTAGATCATGAAACATCATTCATATTATAATCTTTCATGGCCTTATTATTGTTAAATTTGGTTGCCTTGGGAAACTTCACCAAATCTTGAGAACTTATTTGATCCCCTTAAGAAATGACATATTAGGACCCCTTAAGAAATCCTAAAGTATGGCTTAAGGGGATCTATTTAGTAAGGTCCTAGTACAAAATTACATGGCTTAACTAGATAAATTTGGTGAAGATGCCCAAGGTAACCAAATTTCATTAAGGTCGTGGGAAACTTCACCAAATTTTATTCACTTGAGCCATGTCATTTTGTCCTAGGACCTTACTAGACATAGATCCCCTTAAGCTATCCTATCACCCTAAATTTTAAATCGATCAACCTAGATCATGATTTATCTCATTCATATTATAATTTTCCATGATCTTATTATTGTTAAATTTTGTTGCCTTGGGAAACTTCACAAAATTTTGAGAACTTATCTGATCCCTTTAAGAAATGGCATGGCTCAAGTGAATAAAATTTGGTGAAGTTTCCTAAGGAAACAAAATTTCATTTTAAGGTCTTAGGACAAAATTAATGCTTTAGTATTTAGGGTTTACATTTTGGAGTTTACGGTTTAGGGTTTAGGGAACTTTGGGTGAACTTTGGGTGGCCCTTGGAATAATGAACTTGCAATTTAGTGAACAACATTTTCTTGTGGAACAATTGTTTGAGATAGTTCTTGTTTCGATTGACCAACTTAGATCATGAAATCTCATCCATATTATAATCTTGCATGATCTTATTATTGTTAAATTTGGTTTCCTTGGGAAACTTCACCAAATTTTGAGAAATTATTTGATCCCCTTAAGAAATGACATGGTTCAAGTGAATAAAATTTGGTGAAGTTTCCTAAGGAAAACAAATTTCATTTCAAGGTCCTAGGACAAAATGAATGCTTTAGTGTTTAGGGTTTAGGGAACTTAGGGTGAACTTTGGGTGACCCTTGGAATAATAGACTTGCAAGTTAGTGTTATGCAAGTTAGTTAACACCATTTTCTTATGGAACAATTGATTGAGATAGTTCTTATTTCTACTAACCAACCTAGATCATGAAATCTCATTTATATTATAATCTTGTAGGATCTTATTATTGTTAAATTTTGTTGCCTTGGGAAACTTCACCAAATTTTGAGAACTTATTTGATCCCCTTAATAAATGGCATGGCTCGATTGAATAAAATTTTGTGAATTTTCCTAAGGCAACCAAATGTCATTTTAAGGTCCTAGGAAAAAATAAATTCTTTAGTGTTTAGGGTTTAGGAAACTTAGGGTGAAATTTGGATGGCCAAGTTAGCAAACAACATTTTGCTATGGAACAATTGATTGAGATAGTTCTTGTTTTGACTCACCAACTTAGATCATGAAATCTCATTCATATTATAATCTTGCACAATCTTATTATTGTTAAATTTGGTTTCCTTGGGAAACTTCACTAAATTTTGAGAACTTATTTGATCCCCTTAAGAAATGCATGTCTCAAGTGAATTTTTTTTTTTTAAGTTTCCTAAGGAAACCAAATTTCATTTTAAGGTCCTAGGAAAAAATTAATGCTTTAGTGTTTAGGTTTTAGATTTTAGAGTTCGGGGTTTAGGGTTTAGGGAACTTAGGGTGAACTTTGGGCAGCCCTTGGAATAATGGACTTTCAAGTTAGTGAATAAAATTTTCTTCTGGAAAAATTGATTGAGATAATTCTTGTGTGACTGACCCACCTAGATCATGAAATCTCATTCATATTATAATCTTGCACGATCTTATTATTGTTAAATTTGGTTTCCTTGGGAAACTTCACCAAATTTTGAGAACTTATTTGATCCCCTTATTAAATGACATGGCTCAAGTGAATAAAATTTTGTGAAGTTTCGTAAGGCAGCAAAATTTCATTTTAAGGTCCTAGGACAAAAAGAAAGCTTTAGTGTTTAGGTTTTAGATTTTAGAGTTCATGGTTTAGGGTTTAGGGAACTTAGGGTGAACTTTGGGTTGCCCTTGGAATAATGGACTTGCAAGTTAGTGAATTTTTTTTTCTTGTGGAACAATTTATTGAGATAGTTCTTGTTTTGACTAACCAACCTAGACCATGAAATCTCATTCATATTATAATCTTGCATGATCTTATTATTGTTAAATTTGGTTACCTTGGGAAACTTCTCCAAATTTTGAGATTTTATTTGATCCCCTTAATAAATGTCATATTAGTACCTCTTAAGGCATCTATTTATGGTTTAGCATGATAGGATGGCTTAAGGGGATCTATGTCTAGTGAGGTCCTAGGAAAAAATGGCATGGCTAAAGTGAATAAAATTTGGTGAAGTTTCTGAAGGCAACCAAATTTCATTAAGGGCCAAGGAAAAAATGATGGATTTCGGGTTTAGGGTAATAGGATTGCTTAAGGGGATATATGTAGTAATTTCCTAGGACAAAATGACATGGCTTAAGGGAATATAATTTGGTGGAGTTTACTAAGGCAACCAAATTTTATTTTAAGGTCCTAGGACAAAATGAATGCTTTATTTTTTAGGGTTTAGATTTTAGAGTTCAAGGTTTAGGGTTTAGGGAACTTAGGGTGAAGTTTGGGTGACCCTTGGAATAATGGACTTGCAAGTTAGTGACTAGTTTATGAATATTTTTAGTTTATGAATAGATTGACTATTTATGTAATAGAAACACATAATTATGTATTATTAAGATTGAGTTTGATGTATATCTTAATTGGATATTTTTTTAATTGAATATAAGATTATTTTATTTAACATTTTTTTCTTAATATTTCCCACTTAAATGAATTTTATTATATAAAATGTATAATATAAAATTAGTTAATTTTGAATCAAGTATTTTATTTTGGATTGTTTGGAATTGAAAGAACCTAAAAGAAAGAAAAGAAAAATATTTAGATTCTTTTAAGGTAACTAGTGCAAATTGAGATTTTAGACTAAACTAGAAGCCTAATTAACAATTAATCTACTAGAATGAGGGTTAATATTGTCAAAAGAAAAGAGAAAACACATGAAAACAAGAAATGGAAACAAGGCATTACTAAGAGAGATCAAAACATAAAAAAATAAAAAATAAAATGAATGCAAATATTATCTTATTAAGTGATAAGTGGAAATGGATTGTACAAGGATTTAGGAATTTGCTAACTAAATTTGCAAACAAACATTGATAAAATTTATGAATTGTAACTATTCTTTAACATATTCTTGTCTAATCTAATTATAATTTAACATTCAAAGTGAAGTTTAACATATTTTTTTCTCCATACAATGCAAATGAGATTTAAAATATTTAAACAATGAAAATGAATTTTTTCCATTATCAAATATTCTTGAGCTCGAAATCATGGTTTTCAAATGAAAAATGATTTTTTTAATTTTGTGTGTGTGAAATGTGGGAGAGTTAGTAAATCAACTCAAACACCAATGAGATGTATTATATTAGATATTTAATCAATAAAATTGAATCAAACTAAAACAAGATTAAATTCCTAAAAATGTTCCATTATTCTCTATTCTCGAGGATTTATTAAATCATTTGTCTCTCATATTTTAAGTGTGCACTATGATTCTTAAAATGACAGCTTGAGAAATGAGATGCTATTCAAAATGCAAGAAAACTAAGTTCCTACATGAAACCATTTGATAAATGTCATGATGATATGATTTTGATGTTGCTATGATAAAATGAAAGATATACAATGATAATGATGCTAAAATGATGTGATAAGAAGCTCAAATGATTCTTCATATGTTCAAATAACTATTGATATGATAAACTAAAATGAAACTATAAAGAAAAACATGATTCTAAGTTAACATGATGCTACAATGCAAACTTGTTAAAATGCTACACAATGCTATAAGACTCCAAATGATCCAGTGCTCCAAATCTATTCCTACATGATAACTCTACTCAAATGTGGGATGCCAAATACTATAGTAAAGGGGTGTATTTATAGGATTTTTCAAGCATCTTGTGATGTGGCAGCGATTGATAGTCCAGATTCAAGCATGAGGGATGGACGGTTGAGATGGAAAAATCTTGGAGAATGTCCCCTTGACCAAGGGCAACATGCCAAATGGATGGGAGAATCAACTGTGGGAGAAAAAAACCATGTGTTTGAATTCCAAATGGGTGGGAGAATCAAGTGTGGGAGAAAAAGACCATGTCTTCAATGTTTGTTGATGAAATGTGCGAGGAATAAGCCATGTGTTCAAATTCCAAATGTGTGGGAGAATCAAGTGTGTGAGGAATAATCGATGTGTTTGAAAGTTTGTTAAAGATAATTCTGATTAAAAATTATAATGATTTAATTTCATTCAACCTTAGTGAGGTGGCATGAAAATTTGTAGACATGTGCTTGAATTCCAAATTTGGGATTAGTGGAATTAATTAAATGTGCTTGAATTTCAAATTTGGGATTAGTGAAAATTAATTAAATCAAACAAACTATAGAATTTTTTTTATTTAATTAAATTAGAGGAATGCAATTTTAGATTTGAAGAATTAGAAGATATGAACTATATAAATAAATTGAAAATTTATTTATAAGTAGATGAAATATTAATTAAATTACTAGTATTTAATTAATTAAATGTCTAGACCGATTTTAGGTGTATACATTTTTCCCCTCTTTGAAGTAATGTGTTTACATGTTGCTTCAAAGAAAAATTTGATACTGATGTTGAGAAGAAAAAAAAAAATCGATGCCCTAGATGTTGATTTTTAGGTGATGACAAATATATGCCCCCTCGAGAGATAAATCGATGAATTTTTGAATTTGTAGGTTTTTTTTGAATTTTTTGAAAATTTTGATGATTTTATGATGATTTCAAAATTTTCCAATTTATAAATGATTTATCTCCTGAAAAAGAAGATTGAGCATACCAGATTCATTAATTGATTAATTGATGCCTTATGTTGCCTCCTTATGTTTGATGTTTGATGATTGTGTTCAACCAATTGATTTGATGATGTTGATGTGATAGTTGATGATTGACCTCATGATAGGTGAGGATCAATGATAAGATGATGATGATTGACCTCATGATAGGTGATGGTCAATGATAGGATGCAGATGATTGTCCTCTTGATAGGTGAGGATCAATGATAGATTGGTAATTGACCTCATGATAGGTGAGGATCAATGATAGATTTTTGATTGAACTCATGATAGGTGAGGATCAATGATAAATTGATGATTGAACTCATGATAGGTGAGGATCAATGATATGTTGATGATTGAACTCATGATAGGCGAGGATCAATGATAGATTGATGATTGACCTCATGATAGGCGAGGATCAATGATAAATGCTCATGAGATTTGATCAAAGTTTCATCAGAGCTAATTAGAATTGATTGATTGATTGATGTTGATTGTTGATTTGTGATATGTTATGATCATAGGAGGATTTTAGAACTCTTTAGTCTAGGGAATGCTTCCTAAAGATGTGGGACATGATTTCACATCTGGTGTAGGATGATTTAGATATTATCAGTCAATGTGGTTAATCATTTTTTATTGATATGCCCCAGTATAGGATTGATTAATGTATTGAGGCTTATGATGAGCCTAGTTAGTCCAATTTTGGGTAGAATCTATAGTTTATTTAATGGTAGTTGTCATGGACTTTGAAGTTAAATGTTGATATTTTCATAATGTTTCCCTCAAACCATAAACATTGGGCTTAATCCTATCTCTTATCTCTGTAAGTTTTAATGACATTGCCATATTATGTGGATTATCTATATTTATTTTGCATGTGGTTAAGAAATGTTCCTTAAGGTGGTTATAGATGTGCAATTATTGTGCGTACTGACATTGCCATGCAGATTTAATTTGAGGATGCTAAGTTGAGGAAGACACTGCTAGTTGGGCATGCACCATAATGCCCAACAAAGGAATCACTCAAGGTCAAAGGAGGTCAATGGTAGAAGATTCCTCATGCAACTGAATGTAACTACCTTGTAGTGGAATTTAATGATTAAGCAAACGCAGGTGTTACTAATGTGCTAAATTTGTGTTTGGACCTACATATCTGACCAAATTCCATGCACGCTTAACCGCCACCACTCCAGCTTCTCTATTTTCCCTAAATGGCATCCTCCTAGTCATGGATTTGACTGCCTTGTTTAGCTGATAGTATAAATAAAAATCTGATGCTCCTTCCTTAGGAGGTTGCATGATTTGATATTGTACTTGCACTCTCAAATTTTTAGTAATATAGATACATTACTTTTTTGTACTCATGATTTATAGTGAATAAAATAAAGTTCTTAGTTTGAGCATTTGAGTTCTCATTAGTTTATAGGATATTGTCTAAGGGGGCCCACTTGGTGAGTAATCTATTTTCTTAGTTTAGAATTACTTAGTGTTTAGTAATTAGTTAGAGATCTGGCATCGACTGTTCCTGCAACGACTAGAAGTTCATTTTGTGATTGTTCCTACAACCAAAGTAGATAGATTAGTACCCTATTTGTTGCACATATTTTCATTACTATTCTACATTTTAGTTTGAAGTAGTTGTTGATTGATGATTGACATTTATGTTATTCCCTTCTAGCAATTTACTTTCAGTATTTTGAGTTCCTTAGCTATAGAATGAAATGGCTACTTTGAGTTCTTAGTGCACATACTATGTTGAACCATTTCAATTTCATGTCCCTGGGTTAATAAGTTAAATGCACCTTCATGATGATTGAAATAGATATTCAGGTTAGATGTGTGATCTCTAAATCATGGTTGTAAGGGCTTAGTTATTAAATCATTGTAGGAGGCCAACATTTTTGGTGTCGTTGTCAAGGATGGTGTCAAACTAGGGAGTCTTTTGGAGTCATTGGTAGTTTTTCTTGTTATAATGTTTCTAGAAGTCATTCTTAGTATATCCTAATTTAGGAAGTAATGACCCCCTTATTCTTTACCAATTATTTGTGTGAGTTGACTGATAGTGAGTGATACCACATACATAGAAGAAGGAGAAGGCATGCTTATGGGAGATTCCTTCCTAACAATCCTACTCCATTCCAACTAGTTGAATATCATAACCCACCAAGAGAAGAAGAAGATCCACACCCCTTTGTTAATGCATTTCCTTATTTGACTAGCTCTGAAGTCTCCTCTGAAGACCAAAATTAGCTTGAGAACCCCTTTGCTTTGGAACTACATCAAGTAGGCATGGGTGTTGAAAATGGGAACAAACCTAACCAACCAACTTTTCCTTTCCCCATTTCCCATCAAACTAAGGTTTACAACATCAAGAACATCCATACTTCAACACTCCCCAAGTTTTGTGGGCTTTTCATAGAAGATCTTGATATCTTTTTATTTGAGTATGACATACTTTGTAGAAGTTATGATTATACTACTGATGCCCATAGGCTTAAGCTATTCCCTACCAATATAAAAGAGGTTGCATTAAGATGGTTTATGAGCCTAGGAAAGGATACTATGGAAACTTGGGAAGACATGAATCCAAAATTCCTTGAGAAATACAAGGAGTATTGCAAGGGTAGTGACATGAGAGGAGGTAAAAATTTTAGAACACAGCAAAAGGAAGATGAGATCTTTGAAGATTACATTGCAAGGTTTTTGTTTCACCTACAAAAATCTCCACACCATACACTCAATGAAGACTCACAAAAGTTTCTTTTCTTGAGAGGAATCAATGATATCTGCCCTAATGCCTTGGACCTCATGGGAGGAGGAGATATCTCCTAAATTCCTCAAGAAGATATCAAGAAAATATGCCAGAACTACTTTAGGGAAGCTTCAAAGAAGGGGAGAGGTTACCAATCTTCCATATGTAAGTCAACTACTGGTGGATTTTCAATAGTGGAGATTACTCATTTATTGGTATACTTCAAGAAAGACATTATAAATAATCTAGCTACTTAGATAGATACACTTCATGCCAAGAAGAAGCAAGAAGAGGCAAAGGAAATGTTCACAGAGTATTTCCCCCACTACAAACAAAAGAAGAGGGAATTCAAATGGAAGATGGTACCTAACCTTGAAAGAAAGTAGATTCCACCTAAGTTCAAACCAATCCAAATTGAAGAAGAATAAGTCTACTATCTTTCACAAAGGAATCCTTGGGCTCCAAGATAAGGTATACCACAAGATCCACTATCCTATGTCGGGCCATATTTTAATTCCTATTCATCTGGTAACTAATGGCAACCCCCATAGCCATCCAATTATGGAGGATATCTACCACATCCTTAGAGTAACCCTCCAAATGCTTGGATCAATCGTCAAAGTTCTCCACCCCAATGGCAGCAACCTCAAGGGAATTGGAAACAATTTCAAGGGCAATGGCAACCACATCCAAGAAATTGGCAGCAAACAAATCAATGGAGGGGAGGAAAACAATGGCCTACCCAAACAACCAGTTACATGCAGCTTCCTTCTCAGCCCCAACAACTTGCTATAATGCCTCCACCTACTAATCCAAGCTCAAATGCACCTAGACCTACTCAGCTACCAACTTAGCCCACACCCAATCCAAATAACAAACCATAACAACAACCTACATACTCTGCTGATTCAAATCAATTCTCTACATTTGTTGTGAGTGTAAGTGACATCCACTTGCATTCAATAACTACTCTACTAGCCCCTTCCAAGCCCATTATCATTGAGCTTTCTATGGAAGAGGAAGATGAACCTTTGAATGATCCCATTCAACCAAGTGTACCTAAAAATCCTAAACCAGTCCAAGTCAAGCAAACTAAACAAGAACCACCATTTCCTCAAAGATTGGAAGTTTCCAAGATTAAGGAAGAAAAGGAGGATACAAATTTTTATATATTGGATCAACTAAAGCATATATGTGTCTAGATACCTCTATTTGAGGCCATAAAGAATGTTCCAATCTATGACAAGGAAATCAAGGAAGTGTGCCTCAAGAAGCCAAGTAGGAAAAAGAAGGACACAACTATAGTTCATGTGGTGGGAAAACTAATTGACATCATGCTAGGAAAAGTATCTATCCCCAAGTATAATGACCCAGGTAGTCCTATGGTAGTAGTTGTTATAAATGAGGTCAAATTAAAGAATGATTTGATTGATTTAGGGGCAACAATAAATGTAATGATGAAAAATATCTTGCAACAATTAAACATTGCAAACATAGATAACTCCTACTGTCTTGTAGCTTGTTGATAGCTCTACTATAAAGCCTGATGGTGTAGTGGAGGATCTTGTGGTAGTTTTAGACTCCTGGGAGTACCCAGTAGACTTAATGATTCTTTCGCCTAAAGCTACACTATTTGGGTATCCCATTATTCTTGGAAGGCCTTGGTTAGCAACTCTAGATGCATGCATAGATGCCAGTTAGATGACATGACCATTTCAGATGGGAAGAGTACAAAAAAATTTATTCTTTATTCTCCTGCTCAACCATCTCACAATGAAGATAATCCTATATGGCCACATGTTGGTGAAGAGGCCAAGGATGTTAATTATGTGGCACAAGTTATGATGCTAGGGAGAAGCTCTTTCATGTAGCTCCAAGATGAGGATGAAGTATTGGCTAACATCATTCAGAACCATTGTGAAGTGGAGGAAGCATCATCTTCTCATTCTACTACTTTAGTCAAGATACTTCTTCCTGCTCTTCTTACAACCACTGTTCTTGAAGATGTTCTTCCTGCAGCCACTCTTCTTGTAGAAAGACCTCTTGTAGCAATAGGTATGTCTCATACATTACTTCCATATGAACTAAAAGTACCATGTGTTAATGAAGTAGTCATGATAGAGCTAACTACACAAGTACAGGTGTTACAAGGAAAATATCTGAATGTTAATAGTAAATTAAGTGGGGAACAATATTTTTTATTGGTAAACTTATTAAGAACCCATCAACATGAATTTTTTGGTGGATTATCATGATATGAAGGGATTGGACCCTAAATTTTGCACACATAGAATTTACATAAGAGATTATTGCACCCCAGTAGGACAACCATAAAGAAGAATTAACCCTACACTAAGAGAAATTGTAAAAGGGTAATTACATAAATTACTAGATGCATGATTTATCTACCCAAATTTTAGATAGTTAGTGGGTTTCTCCATTAGTTATTGTTCCCAAGAAAGGAGGTAAATGTAAATTTTGTGTTGATTATAGGGAACTTAATTCTACCATCAAGAAAGATCACTTTCCCTTACCCTTCATTGATCAAGTTTTGGACACACTTGCAGGAAATAAATACTTTTCTTTTCTAGATGGATGTAGCGGCTACAACCAGATCCAAATTGCACTAGAGGACCAAGAGAAGACCACATTTACCTATCTATGGGGGACCTATGCCTATTTGGTACTTCCATTTGGCTTATGCAATGCACTTACAACTTTTCAGAGGGTAGCCATTAGCATATTCTCATACATTTCTCATGATTGCATGGAAATTTATATGGATGACTTTACGACTTATAGTGTTTATTTTAATCAAGCATTGGAAAATCTTAGGAGAGTCCTATAGAGATGTGAGGACCAAAACTTGTCCTTAAATAGTGAAAAGTGCTTCATGATGATGCAATAAGGTGTAGTTCTTGGCCACTACATCTCCCACAAGGGAATTCAAGTAGATCCTGCAAAGATTGAGGTAATCACAAATCTGCCCACACCTGCAAAACAAAACGATGTTAGGAGTTTCTTAGGTCATGTAGGATATTATAGGTGTTTCATCAAGTATTCCAACAAGGTAGCAACACCATTATGTACTCTTCTCACTAAATATGTAGAATTTCAATGGATTGAAGCCTGTGACAAGGCATTTTCTAACTTGAAGGCAACTTTGACTCATGCACTTGTACTCAAAGGACCTAATTGGGAACATCATTTCCCATCAATATTGATGCATTAGATTATGCCATACAATCAGCCTTAGGATAGAAAGAAGGAGCTACTGAAAATTCCATTTACTTTGTCAACAAAAATTTACAAGGAGTTGAATTCAATTATACAGTGATAGAGAAAGAAATGTTGGCAGTAATCTCTGCACTAAAAAAATTTAGACATTACATAATAGGCTACCAAATATTTGTGCACAATGATCATGAAACCATTAGATATCTTGAGATGAATAAACCTTTGATCACATGTAGGTTGGAAAGATGGTTATTGTTGATGTTGGAGTTTGATATAACCATTATGGATAAGACAGGGAAGGCCAATATTGTTGCATATTTTATTTCAATACGAACTACAACAAAAGAAAAGTAGCCCATAGATGACTCTTTCCTTGATGAGTTTCTATTCTCCCTTAGTATACAAATACCTTGGTATGTTGACATAGCCAATTATTTGGTCACAAGAAGAGTTCCTTCTCACTTCTTTCCAAAATAGAAAAGGGAACTCATTGAAAAATATTTTCCTTTCTATTGAATTGTTGAATGTTTATTTTATACTGGACCAGACCATATCATGAGGAGATGAGTGAAAGAAGATGAGACATATGACATTTTTCATGCATGTCACAATGAACCATGTGGAAGAAACTTTGTAGCCAAGAGGACAACAATGAATATTTTGAACACAGGATATTACTGACCAACACTCTACAAGGATGTGGGAAGGTATACTAGAAAATGTGATAGATGTTAGAGAATGGGTAGACCAACTAGATCTGATGAGATGCCACTTTTCCCTCACATAGTAATCAATCCCTTTCACAAGTGGGGATTGGATTTTGTGGGACCCATTGACCCTCCATCAAATGGTAAGTCATATATTGGTATGCACTAATTATGTGACAAAGTGGGTAGAAGTTAAGGCCATGAAGCATGCAAGAGATAACAAGGTTGTAGAATTTATTTATGAGGATAATTTCACAAGATATGGAGTCCCAAGAGAAATAGTGACTGATCAAGGGGCTCAATTCAAATCAACCCGTGTTGTAACACTATTTAATGAGTACAACATAAGGCATAGGAAGTATAATCCTTATCAACCCTAGGCTAATGCCCAAGTTGAGGTGACCAACAGAGAAGCTGAAGCTATTATGACCAAAACGGTAGTTATTCATATAAAGGATTGGGAAAATAGATTACTAGAAGTTGTTTAGGCCTATAGGACAACCTAGAAAACAACTACAGGTTTCACTCCATTTGAGTTGTTGTATGGAAATACATCCATGATGCCCATTGAATTTGAATATAAGACTCTTCAAACTGTAGTAGAATTGGGGATGTATATTTTTGAGGCACAAAGAGAAAGAATCATGTAGCTAAATGCTTTGGATGAGATAAGAAGAGTAGCCTTGCATCATACAGAGGCAGTGCAAAAATTAGAGAATTGAGTGGCAGGAAAAATTTATCAAGTAAAATAAATTCCAACCAAGATATTGGGCCCTACTCTATGACTCAAGATATCAGTACAATGCAATAAAATTGCAAATAAGGTGGCTAGGACCATATGAAGTCACTGAGGTCTTTCCTAATGGAGTTGTTCAGCTTACTACCATTGACCCTGTCAAATTCAAATTACTTGTCAATGGTCATTGCCTTAGATTATATCATAGGCCAGCTTCCAAAGAAGAGTTCCTACAACAATTCACCCAGCACTCAGGACCTGAGCTTCTTGCAGCCAAAGGAAGTGGATCTAGTGTCCCTCCTAGCTAACTAAGGTATGTACTTGTCATAATAAATACTTCCACTCTATTGGAATTATATTTCTTTGTCCATCTTCCCATTCACCCATCCATCACCACCTTTCTCTCTCTTCCATCACTTCATTCCACCTCATCTCATTCCACTTCATCTTCTTTAACTAAATTTATTCCCTAAAAGGAAAATGGTATTTTCTCCACAAACTTTGCAATGAATCCTCCACACATTCAAGTATGTGCACATGAATTTCTATCTTTTAATCATCTTGTAAGTGCATTCATATAATCATTGTACATTAGTATAGATGTTCACATAACAGTTCATTATTCCCTATCAAATCACCACTCCCATCTCGCATGTGTAGAAACATGTCCAAATTTAGGTTGGGGAGGAAAGAAAAGGATGCAAATATATTGCCCATGTGTCAATTTATGCTAGGCTACGTCAGAAAATTTAAAATGAGTTGATTTGAAATCTGAGTGAGGAGATGACTTGCATGTGTGAAGTGACATTAACTACAATCAACATTTCTTCCCATAATAATTCTCCTTTATCACTCCTTTTCTTTCCATTATTGACTTTTTGTAATCTTGAGTTGCAAGAAAAAAGGTAAAACAAAAGAAAGGGAAAATTCAGTTGATATTGGCACTAGAAATTTAGCAGGTATTGCAAGAAGGTGAACTTGGATTTTAGACATAATTGTAGGAAAGAAATCATAGAGAATTTGTTTAATTGAAAACAATGGGAGGTGGGTGAATTCAAAATGAACCCATGGTGTATGATGTTATATTGTAGAATGCAGAATACCTAGACGAATTTAGAAACTGTGGATGGTTAGATTACTTCCTAAAGCTGGATGGCTTTAATGAAAGCATTTCCCTTGAATTCACCCAGACATTTTCTAAAGGAAAAGCCATAGTAAAATGGTTAGAAGTTGTGTCAACTGAGGAAAGAATTGTAGAGGTAACAAGGTTACCAGTTGATGATGAAAATTGCCCTACTTCCAAAGATGCCAGATCAGCTAGGGTTGAATTTACAGAGCTAAACAACCCCCCATTGATCATAGATAAATAAGGTGCAAATACAATGCCTCTACCCAAGCCATGGAAGCAGATAGCTATTTATGTTATCAAATACATCACCTATGAGGGTCACCAGTCAAATTTTCATTCAGTGCACTTCAAGCTTTTGAATCACATGAGGCACAAAGCATGAATGTGCTAATCTGGAAAAAATTGGTGTTTTTGGTGACTCTATCTTATTGGTTTGGCTTTGAATTTGAGAATCTGAGTTTTTCCAAGGATGTAATCTTTTGACCAATGAACTTTTTTGGGTTCGTAGCTTGTGAATGATGAGAATTGAGTACTCGAATGGATGATTTTTGAAGCAAGGTTTTTACTTCTAGTGTGATGTTTTGTTTGAAAGTTGTTTTGAAAACACATTGGTAAAACACATCAAGCATGTACAATCCTAAGGTTGTGTAGGACAATATTCACTGGATTCCCACTTGGATTCTACTCTAGCTATGCCTACTTTTAGTGGATGATTAGATGCTTGACCCCACTGGCTCCCCTCCATGGCACACTTTTCTTGGGGTAGCCAAGCATCAATACCCAAGAAACTCCCATGGAATACTCTTCATCTCTACTAAAAGATGTAAAAATGTGGGATGGCTTTAGAATGACCGTTCTTGTACCAACAAATAGAATAAGTATTTTGGCCTTGCTACAACAAAGGGTTCTAGTATGGGTATGTGCAAGATCATGGGGGTCCCAACTAGGCATCTAAGTGGCAATGAAAATTTAGAAAATCTAAGTTAGGCAACTTGACATAAAATTTTGAATAGGTTATTAACATAATTTGAAAAATATTAAAGAATTTTTTTTTAGCAAATTGAATGTAGTTTCTAGGCTACTAGTCCTTTTTTGGAGAAAAATAAATTTGTTTTGAGAAAATTTGAAATTTCAATGCAATGGTACTAAATTTTTAGGAAAAAGATAAGAAGCAGGTGTGTGTCTGACCACCCTAAGTACAAGAAAAACATAATTTTTTCTTCTAAATTTTTAAATATAAGTAGAGGAAATATGTCTAGATGTGCCAAAAAAAAATTGTAATTTTTTTCCACATAAATAATTAGTTATATTTTTTTACTAAAACATTTCAAAATTATTAAAATGTCTATGTATGACCACCATATCTTGGTCAAAAAATTATGAAATTCATTTTATTTTTTATCCTATAGTATGTGAAGCATAGAATGTGGTGCATCTTGTAGATTCAAAAAATGTTTAGTTTGAAAGTTATATAAGTTTTTCAATCAGAACTTTAGACATAATGTAGGTAGAAAATCAATAATAATTATTTATTTAATTCAAAATAAGGAAAAAGTTATATTGGTGGAAAGCTGACAATTTTTTTCTATAAGCTTTTTTCATTTCATGAAATATGGGTCAAAAAAAAGTTGTCAGCCATAAGGGTGAACTTTCAAAAACTAAACAAAGTTTCAAAAACACAGTTTTTGGGTTGACTTTCCAGGTTGGGAAATCCCAAGCCTAATCCCAAATGGATATCTAGTAATTATATATATTTTTATATTATTTATAATACATAATATTATATAATATGTATTATATATGTATTATGTATTTATAATACATAAATATATAATATTATGTATTATATATAATATATTATATAGTATATTATATATTATGTATAGTATACATATTAATTATTATATATAGCATATAGTATATATATGAAATATTATATAATATATTTAATACATAGTATATATTATATATTTATCGATGTGTGACCAATTCACAAGAAAGAGAGAGAGAGAGAGAATGGGGGTGGACTTGAGAGAGAGGGAGAGAGAAAGACCTTAGAAGTGTGAATGAAAGACCTAAGAGGGATGGGGGGAGAGGGAGGTATAATATATTATATATTATATATTTAATACATTGTCTCCCTTTGAAAATGAGGCAGGCTTTTTCTAAGTAGAATTAGAAAAATTTTGTCACATCAATCATATCCTATATTAGGTAACACTATTATTAGATAGATTTCCCATCACTTTCAATAATGGAAAGAGTTGAAATATAACTCGTATGGCCTTATAAATGCTTATAGAAAACTTAAAAGTAGCTAAATATTAATAATGTTAGGATTTTCCATCAATTTTCCCTCCAAGGAAGATGAGTTGTAAAGAAAACTTAAAAGTAGCTAAATATTAATAACACCAAGGAAAATTTACCACTACTAAAAAAATTATTGATGTGAGGCCAATTAATAAGAGAGAGAGAGAGAGAGGGAGAGAGGGAGAGAGAGAGAGAGGGAGTGGGAGGGACTTGAGAGAGAGGGAGAGAGAAAGACCTAAGAGGGATGGGGGAGAGATAATAAGGAGAGGGAGAGAGAGCAGGGGAAGAGGGGCAGGTATATAGGGAAGAGAGATACATACATATAGTTTGGATGGAGAGAGGGAGAGAGAGAGAGAGAGAGAGAGTTGAGAGGGAGAGAGGGAGAGTCTTGAGAGGGAGATGGAGAGAGAGAGGGAGGAGGGGGAGAGAGAATCTTGAGATGGAGAGAGAGAGAATTGAGAGGGAGAAAGGAGGGAGAGAGTCCAAGAGAGAGACCTAAGAGAGAAAGAGGGGGGCCTGAGAGAGAGAGAGAGAGAGAGACTTGAGAGGGAGAGGGAGAGATTCTTGAGAGGGAGATGGAGAGAGGGAGGGAGAGAGGGGGAGAGAGAATCTTGAGATGGAGAGAGAGAGAATTGAGAGGGAGAAAGGGAGGGAGAGAGTCCAAGTTAGAGACCTGAGATTGAGAGGGAGAGAGAGAAATTTGAGAAGGAGAGAGAGAGAGAGAGAGAGAGAGAGAGAGAGAGAGTTGATCTAGGGAGAGACAAAGACTTGATAGGGAGAAAGGGAGGGGGAGAGGAAGCTTTGAGAGACTTGAGAGAGAGAGAGGGGTGGGAGGAACCTAAGAGTGAGAGGAAGAGATAGAGGGAGAGTTGAGATGGAGAGAGGGATAGAGAGAGGGAGAGAGGGAGAGAGGGGGAGAGAGGGAGAGAGAGAGGGAGAGAGAAGGAGAGAGAGAGAGAGTTGAGAGGAAGAGTGTTTTCCCATGTTGGGATAGGCTCTAGAATAAGAAGTGATACAACCATCAAATGAAACCATTACAACTGAATTCAACATTCATGCTATTAAAACCTTCAAGTTTAATAACATGTCATTAGATCATTCATGTAAAAGAACATAAAATCATCATGAATAATAATCACTATCTTCCAATCATGGTACATAAACAAGAACATTATGCAAGTTTCAAAAAAAAATCCTTAGAGGACATCAAGATACATGTTAATTAGATTGTTCGTGTGAAATCTATACAATGATTATGATCAACAAATAATTCATCAGTCAACCATGATGCATGAATAAACACTATATATACACATTATATACATTAAAAAACACTAAATTAATAGATTATTTAATATTTATTACTAAATTTTTGTCCTATCATTATACTATTAAATATTCATAAATTCAACACTAAAAATATCCATCCAACCAAATTATTTATTAAATACCATCCAACAAAATTATTTATAATATATCCATCCAAGATCATTATTTTTATAAATATAAGATCATTTTCTTAATAAAGTTTTGCAGCTCTTAGTTGCATCTATTCATTTCTTTGTGTTTTCCTCTTTAGATTGGGACTGTCTCCTTTCCTCTAGCCATCATTGATGCTCATCTAAATTCACTTCCAAGGACCTAAACTCATCAACTACAGTTTGTATTTTTTATCCAAAATGCCTCAATAATGGTGAACACATTCTTCATTTTGAATAGCATTAACTTGATCCTAAATGCTTCTAACATTCACATCAACTTGTTCTCAAAAGCAAGCACCATTGAGTGTAGGTGGTGGAGGTGGGGGGTTTCAAGGTGGAGTGGTTGGAGCTGGAGGGCATGGATCCATGATTTAGATATAAGTGAACCTACATTAAACTTGTAATTTAAAAATGCAAGATACACATTTAAAATCCCCTTAAACCATTCAATATAAATGACTTAATTGAATACAAATGAAAAAATGTGTAAAGCTCATTTATGTGTAAGGCATGCAAATGGAAAAAAAAAAATTGTTAAAGTGATGTGGAATCTCATTTAAAAATACATTAAATTTTTACCTCGCTGCAATGTGGAAGTGTTAAGCTCCAAATTGATTCAACAAAGGTGGAAGTGTTTTGC
Source organism: Sequoia sempervirens (assembly GCA_007258455.2). Taxonomy (NCBI): domain Eukaryota; kingdom Viridiplantae; phylum Streptophyta; class Pinopsida; order Cupressales; family Cupressaceae; genus Sequoia; species Sequoia sempervirens. The sequence goes on along the minus strand of VDFB02197842.1, from coordinate 1,242 downwards.
TCCAAATGTCTAATACTAAGTGAATATGTATACATAATTAAACAAAAAACTTGTCCCTACAGCCATAGGGAAATGGGAAAATTTAATGGGTAATAATTGATGGGTTGTGTGGGAAGCTATCATTTGTATATGATTCAATATAATAGCCTCCTGCATAGCACATCAATTATTACCCATTCACTTCACCTATTTCCCTATGGTTGCAGGGACAATTTTTGTCTAGTCAGTACTAACAATGGATCTAGATTCACCAAGAATTGAAAATTTAGAGCACTTTCAACAAGGACATTTTCTATTTTGAGAGATAAAGAGAGTCAAAACAATTAAAACATTAGAAAAAAAATCTTTTAGCAAAGAAATACTAATTTAAAAGTAAGAAACAAAGCAAGAATTTAAGAAAACATGAAAATAAGTGATAAAGAATAATGAAAAATAGACAAAATGTAAAATAGTTTAAAAAATGGAGAAAGGAGTCAATGAAAGTTCTATTTATGTTTATTTAGTATGCTAGGTTCAATTTTATGTTTTTTTTTAGTAATTAAGGTTCCATTTTTTTGTTTCATGTTTTTTTTTGTTTTCCATGACCTAGGGTTTCAAATTTTGTTGTAACTTTAAATAGAAATGAAAAAAATATACAAATATACAATTTTTTTTTTAAAATATTAAATTTATCACTAATTAGTAAAAAAAATTGAAAAAATGCAAAAACAACATACCTGGAGGTCGTTGTTAGACTGTTGCATCACCAAAATGAGGATTGGTTCATGGAAACGAGGAAAAAATTTCCTTATAAAGTCCTCAAAGAAACAGATATCCATTTTGTAAAACTATATTGTATTCCCATATGGCATAAATTAAATGGATAAAAAATGGATATTCTTTATTAATGGAAATTTATTTGTTATAGCATAAATTTATTTTATATATACAATATATTATATAATATATTGTATATTGTATTATAATATATAATATATAATATATATTATATATTAAATATATTATATATTATATTTAATACATTGTCTTCGTTTGAAAATGAGGGAACAAATATCCATTTTTTACTATAAATTTATTAAATACAAATATACTATATATTATATATTAAATATATTATATAATATATTCAATACACTCTATCCCTTTGAAGTCTCCATCTCTCTTTGAGATATATTGTTTAGGGTTTAGGGAGAGGGGGAGATTGCGGAGAGGGAGAGAGTGGGAGAGATTGGGTATAGGGTT
>VDFB02197841.1:0-17037 GCA_007258455.2 Sequoia sempervirens | reverse complement strand
GTATTTAAAAAGAACAACACAATCTCTCACATTTATTTTTTGTGCTCCTAAACGAACAAGAGAAATATCTTTTTGCTATCTATTCTAAAATTGACAGTGTGTTTGAACATGTCAACTTTCTTTTGGTGCATTAGAATGAACAAAAAATTGTACACTTCATTTGGTGTTATTAAAAAGAACCAGTGATTACTATCTCTTGTGTCCTTGCACACGAAGGTGTGTTGTGACAAGAAATAGCAACATTAACCTTCACCATTTTTTTAAGAAGGAGGCCTACCCTGAGATACATCTTCAGAGAACTCAGGGGTTCAACCTCAAGTGACATTTTTTTGGTGTGCTATATAAATTGGTTGTGAGCGAAAGCTATAGGTCCATCTGTGCATGTAGCACTCTAGACTTGCATTAGGGACTACAATTTTCTAGTTTCTCGAGGTGATGTTTGAGAGGTCAATTGTGTTCACCAATATTTTACCCACTATAAACCTTTTTTTTTAGAGGCCATTAAAGTCTTACAAATGTAACTAATAAAGTGGTGCAAGGGATATGCATCGTAACCTGAAGCTATTCACCATGTCTCCTCTTAGGTTGAAGTAGAATCTTCTTAAGTTACTAGCAATAGTGCTTAAGGGGAGAGAGAGGGTGTGCCTATGGTGTCTATCGATGAACCTATGTCACCAGACCTCTACTACTTACCTTCATATAGAGAAGGGTATTTAGAAAAATTGCTTGTAATTGTTTGGATACCCTATATTTAGTAGGATTTACCCCTTAAATGGGAGGTGGGCCCACCTATAGTTACACACTCATTCTACCATAGTACATTAGGTTGTGCATGTTTTCTTGTTATTCCCAGAGTGTAAATGTTCTCATCATTTGAAACAAATCTGTCAAAATCAATTAATCACTTATAAAAAAAATTGTTTTATATATTTTCCTCACTGAATTACATCTAAAAATTAGAAAAATAATCAAGATTAGGGTTTCTTAGAAGTCAATTTTTTGATAAACTATGTGCATCGCATTTGTTAGCTTATGCACCACAATTGTGTATCTACACCATAGAAATAGTGTGACACATCGATTGGTGACTGTGACACATTCATCTATTAAAATATCACATCTCTCTAGAGAAATCCATCTATTGCTTTCTACACCACAACTTTGGTTAGAATTCAAAATTCAACCCTAGAAAACAACAATATACTACAACTATGTCAAATGTACTTGATAGGCTTAGAAACACAACTATTGCAAATTGTATGATAGTATCTATCTTATGCACCATAGTTGATATTTATTGCAATGCATCTATTGATTACTCCACCATATTTGTCTAATAGAGAAAACATAGTTAATTTCTAGATGCAACATTAAAACTTGATCTTTTTTCACAAAATTCCACAATTTGAGATAGCCACTTTTTACTACATATTCAACATTATCAGCTTTAGGTTACATCACTTTAGCATCATTCTAGTGTTATATATTCATAGAAGTCCTTCAACAATATTGTCTTGAAAATATTAAAAATTGAAAATCAAAATAGGTTTAGAAGTCAAAAGTCTAGAGTTATCATTTTGGAGAATCGTCAAAACCCCATCTTTTACAAATCTACCCCATTGACAAAAGTTGGATTGCAACTCATAAGTCTAGTTGCAAATTTATTTTTTACAAACTATTTAATAAAAAATTGAAACCCAACTCATTAGTCTAGTTGTGGAATCACTTTTTTATCAAAACATCATCATCACTTGGAGGTTTAGGATTTTTTACATGTGGTTATGCTAGTCCCAAAAACTAAAAAAAATGTCCAAAGATTATCATTTTTTAGGATCAAAGGTCAAGATATCACAAGGTATTTGCATATAGTGAAATATTATCAAAAAAATATAAGAACATAGTTTCATTTTAGTCTTGTACCTTCAATTTCCAGAAAAAAAAATACCAAAAACATAAAGTAGATTTGAATCTTAGTTACACTCATACCAAAAACTTCACAAAAAAAGTAAAAAAATCAAACATCTAGAAAAATAAAAAGTTCAAACACCATCACTTTTATGGTTGTGCCATTATCACAAATCAAAATAAAAGATATGGACTCATCTTCTAATCCAATGTACAACCCAAATAGTGAGATGAACTTTGGTGAAAATGCTAGTGGTCACATGAACACACAAACTCAAAATCCTAGCCCTTTTGATAAATACACTATACATGAAATAGACGATAGGCTCACACCTGAAGATATTGAAAATGCATCCCAAGATCCTAGGATCTTGAAAATCATTGATGAGATGGTAAAATTAGATCCTGATAAATACTTCTTGTCATTGGCACAACACAGAGCTAAGCTTCCCTCTTACTTTGATGTACCAAAAATCATAGAGGAAACACCAAACATAGTATCAATAGGATTAGGTGCTACAAATAGACCTCCACCATCATTAGCACCTAGTGCTACACCACCCACATCACAGTGGAAGACAGGAATTCCGCCTACATAGATGACACATACCATGTCCACTATGAACATTCCACCACCACTCATATCCATGAAAAAAATGGAAAATCCATTTTCCCCTACATCTACAACTACAAAACCAATCCATACCATGGTTGCAACCCAAAATACCACTCTTCTAAACATGCCCAAAAAAATACAAAAGACTGTAGACATGGAAAATATACCGACACACTTGATCCAGATTATGAACATCGTTTCAAACTAAATCATCCTCTTAGCTTGCCATCACTCTTCGTCCCTTAATTAAATAAATATTCATTTATCTAGTTAAGTCATTCTCTCTTGTTAATTAAATTAATCAATCTGATTTAATTAACCCTTTGTCTCTATTTAATTAAATAATTCATTTTTATTTGATTAAATCTCTAAAGCTATCCTATTAAATTAAATAAATTAAACCTTATTTGATTTAATCTAACACCATCCCCTTTAGTTAAATAAGTCAAAATCTTTATTTAACTAAGTCTAAATCATTTTCCTCTCAGCTTTGATTTAAATCAACCCAAAAATCTAAGTCAAAATTGTCAAATCACCTAACATCATCTTAATTAATCAAATCCTAATTAATGCTAACTCTAATCCATGTCCCATCCTCTAGCTTTTCCATTTGCACATGAAAATACATTTAATAGATTTATTAAATCCCTATTTTCTCTCAACTTGGCATCTTTAGAGGAATATTCCTCCAAGTTTGAAAATCCCTCCAAGTGGATTTGTCTTTCCAACAAAGCATTTAACCCTTTCATGTCCTCCTGTGCATTGACTCAAGTGGCATTTTAATTCATTCTCCATCCAACACCATTTCATGAATTTGAAATTCCACCTTAATTTCTATTTATTGTGCACATTCATCAAAATGTCAAGATTCCCTCCATTCACATCTCAAGTGACACTTTCCCATTGGATGTTGAATGATCCCACATTGCTTCATTTTTCTCATTCCTCCATCTTGTCTTTTTATAAATAGAATGTCTTCCTTTGTATTTTGATCATCCACAATTTGAGAAGGATTACTATACTCAATTTCAGCCTCAAGCATATCCATTTTCATCCATTTTATCAAGTTTATAGCTAGGTTATTGCAGATTTCTTCATAGAGCTCAATTGAATCAATCATCAAGTGGATCACCTTCATAAAATCATCACAAGCTTGCATAGGAGTTGTGTACTAATTTCCACATCATCACCAAACCACCCCCATGACTGAGTATCTAATGTTTAAATAGGATTTCACGTTTCTATTCATTTTTCTTTCATTTTCTTTTCCTATTTGAGCTTTGCAAATGAATTTCATGTGGAATTTTGATTCTCACTTGCATTTGATCTAATATTGTGTTTTTTTCTTGTGTTTGTGTAGGTATAGGATTGGGGTTCTACATTTGGCACTAGAAGGAGGGAAAATCTCAAGTTCTAATCACATTTTTTAACAAAATTTTGTGTTTTTCTCTATTTTTTGGTGTCTACAGGGAACTGCGCCGCTATAAGTCCAACGGTGCCATACAACACCGCTATCAAATTTAGTGGTGCTATACAACAATACTACAAACTCAAACTCTAATTCTAACCCTTCCCTACCAAAAATTCAAATCTTCAAACTCAAGGATGGGCCGTGGTTCAATTCTCAGCGCTAATTTCACAAACCTAAACCTGTTAGTTGGCATAATTACGCCACCATCATGCTCTCTTTCCTACTCAAGAGTGCTATTTGCAGACCCAACGACGCTATACAATGCCCTTGATTTCTTCAAATAACGCCGCATATGTGGGTTGCGCCACTGGAGTAGAGTAAAAGGCTTAAAATTAGTTAATTTTGACATGTGCTTTTTCTATTTTGGTTGCTTTGGGCTACTAACTGGTTTTCTAACCTCTATTTTGTAGTTCTAATTATTTTTTCACAGGTTGGCTTAATCTAAGGTGAAGGAAGGAAACAAAGTTGAAGGTTCATAATGACATCATCATCTCGTTACATCAAGTGTTTTTTAACACTTTGGGATAAATTATAAAATTTCTTCTATGGATTTGTTACATTTCATGTGCTTAGGACACACTAAATTTAAAGAATTAAAAGAATCAATCACTCATAAAAGCTTTCATTTCCCTTTTCTCTTGGCTACAAAAAGTTAAAAAAAGAACTTTAGGAAAAATCTACTAGATCTTTGTTTTACGTTAAACAACCTGAACACCAATCATTAAAACTTTCACATTTTTAGTTTCTTTAAAAACAAGCTTCACCTCCTTTGCCTTTGTGTAATGCCCATAATTTTTATGCTAGAAAATCCAACAACTTTTTTTTTTTTTAAAGTTTAGAATAAAACCACTATTGGTATGTCAACCTAGCCCAACATGAGATCCTCCTATAAGCTTCTGATGTTATAGATAACCTTGACAACTTAGTGCACACACTCACACACATGGATGTCACTATCATGAATGATAGTTTTAACAATGGAATTATTATACTATCGTTCTCACTAAATGTTATTATATATGCATTATAATTTTTTTGCGGTGATTATTCATGTTCACATGACATAAAGAGGAGCTATTGTGTCTCAACTGAACATATACCATACTTGTGAGTATACATGCTCCTAATAACATGAATGTTAGAGCCCCATTAATGGTATAAAATCATCATTTTGCTAATAACCATAGAAATAGGAATGCTAACCTACATTGACGTGAAATGCTAATATGATTTAACATTAGTGGATTTAATATTGAATCATGACGATGTCAATATTAATAATATTATTCAAGGATATGTTAAGATTAGATTTTCTTTAATATTAATACCCTAGTGATTATCATGAGAGGGGTCATGCCCCAAGATGTTAGATAGAAAAACTAACGATATATATATATATATATATATATATATATATATATATATATAATTTTAATCATGTATGAACACTATTACTTCACAATCATTTGTTGCTTGCAACACTTTTATTACCACCATCACAAAAACAATATTTATTATCATTGTCAAAATAAATTACAACATACATATTTATTTATATTAAACTAATATTTATTAATTTTATATATATAAATGATAATTATCCTATAATTAATTAATTTACTTCTTCTTTAAGAAAATTCAAATTAATATTAATTATCATGTAAAATTATCATTTCCTTCACGTATTATTCTACTTTATAAAAGAGCTAAAAAGAAACAGGGAGAAAAGACTTTCTTTTCTAAATTTCTAATAAACCTAATGTCATCTTGTATATAATTCTATTTTAAATTAATATGATTCTCTTTATAGGGGAATGGGGATATATTCCCCCCTCCTTAATTTAAGGCATGTTTTCTTTTTAAGAGGAGGCTTTAACTAAAATTGGAGTCTTCAAATTATATAAGGGACTTCTTAGAATAATCGAATTTTTAACACCATTTCGTCTAACTCACAATACTAATTTTAATTTATTAAACTATTAATCTTGTAATTATTTAACAATGATCAACCTATATAAAAATATATCCAATACTATACATGCGCTGCTCGAAGAATAACCTAAGGTAAGAGAATTTAAAGATCTCACGATATTAAAGTTGCAAGTTATGTATTTATTTAATTAATTTTTTAAAAATGGCAACACTAACTTTGGTATCGTCCTTACAAAAGACAAACCCTTCATTAAAATCTACTTTCTCTGTCATTAGTTGCAATAAATTATATAACATTGTCATTTCTTTTATTATCTAAATGTTCCCTTAGGGTTGCCTCTTCCACAGTTTGCTTATTTAAATATAAAGAAATATTGTGACGATATGTCTACAGGAGGATGAAAGATTTTTATACATAGGAAAAGAATCTGATAATTTATTTCTCTTACATATCTTACAGATCCCTAAATTTGCATTTGGGTCAACCAAGACACAGGGCAAAATTTTCTATTGATAGCAACGATATAAAATTTTAGAGCCACAGACTAATAATTTATTAGCCATCCACATTTGGCACACAGCCCACCTGATTATATATTTGTGAGGACAGAGGAAGCTTGCCTATCTTCGAATCTACACCTAGGTTCTAAAGAATGGGCACTGACTGCACCGCTGGAACTTGAGAGGAGTTGGTGAAGGGATCATCGCTGTCCTATCTGCACTTGACCAGCCTACCATGACAGAGTACTACCTTTGTAGGCTTAGATTTTATCTGGATTTTGTGAGGCAAGCAAAATGCAGTACAGACTACCCTATTGATACACCAAAGAAGGTAATTAATTCGATAGGTTCATTGAGTGCCAATCCCCGTCACTCCAACTGACTCTCTGACCTGAGATGTGACACTTAGAGATGGATTGCAGGAGGCTGGCCAATAATGGCAGCGCCCTACTTCATTTGGCAGTCATAAATGCAATATCGTGCTTCTGTACTCATCTCCCTGATTTGAAGTCAAACTCGTGACCTGCCTCTAGCTGAGCCATTAGTTATTCAAATTATATTGCATACATGAATAGCACATATTTATTTGAATGTCTTGAGAAGGTCCATGATACATAACACTTTTCTATTCAAAAATGGCTAAAGTTTATCTAGCAGCCCAACTGAGTTCAATTAGTTTTACTTTGAACACATGCACACTCTGCAGGATTATTTGCTTAGTATTTGTTGTCCATCAGAACAAGGTTCGAGTTGTGAGCTTCTTTAGTTTTATCGCACACTTTTTATTTTAAAATGGCATTGACTGCTAGCCCGGCTGCTTGCATATCACGTAAGTTATTGGGTACTGGCTGGTGGGTTAAATCGTTTGCAGTGGCTAATCTATGTGGCCAAAATGTACAGAAAATTAGTTCACCTTTGTGCTGGTGTTCGTTATGCAGCAGATGGAGCTATGGCTAGCAGCTGTTTTGTATTGCAACAATGTATGCTCAGATTAATTGCCTATTTATTATTATTATTTTTTTCTTTTTTTCTTCTCCAATAATTAAGTTTTGCACATATATATATATATTTAGTTAATGCATCAACTTGCTTCAACTTGCTGCTATTCCAAAAGCATATTTAAATTTACAGAGACTCTGACGAAAATAACAATTTAACTTTCTTATGTGTTCACTTTACATACAGATGCGTTTAACCTCCTTGGAAATGAGGATCATCTTGAGCACGAGATAGAGATAATCAAGTTTTACAAATTTTATTTTGATCCAATATTATATATATACTGTGTGCTTTTCATGGGTTCCTTGGATAGTAGGGCACTTAAAGTTTAGAATGGCAACTGTATTTTTAATATATATATATATATAATTTATTTATTTAAATACACCTACCCCCATTTATAAGGCTGCAAATTACAAGAACATGTAGTGGTTCATTTTCTTTTTGATAAATCACAAGCCAATGTATACGCATGCTGTGATAGTTTAAACACTGTATTTTGTTTTCTTTATGTTTATAGATTCCCAAAATTAGAATTGGTTTCCTTTTATTTTATTTGCTGATGGATTTAACAGTTATATCTAAAGCCTAAAATTGCAGATTTTAAATAATATATTATGAGTTTTAAACAACAAATATTTATTTAATTAATTGCAGATTTTAAACAATATATCCTGTGTTTTGAACAGCAAATGCTTACTGACTTAATTGCAAATTTTAAACAATATATTCTCAGTTTTGAACAGAAAATGTTTGCTTTAATTACTGAAAGCGTAGTGCCCTCCGTCTCGATCACCCTTCGCATTCAAGTAAGTTGTTTGTTGGTGGTCATGTCGTGTTTGTTTGTTAAAAGTGTATTTGAGTAGGTGTGGTTGGTGGGTTGGGATGGCTTGTTAGTTTCTTGGTTATTTTGCTTCTTGAATTAAGAGAGTTAGTTTGGAAGGTCTAGCATTGATTAATGTAATTAATTAAAATTTCTAAGAGAATAATTTAAATAAAAATTAAAATAATAATATAATATATAGTTATTGATAAATAATTAGATTAAATTATTTGATAACTCGCTACCATAACGATAAGCATTCAATCATGGAAATAAGGGAAATTTTAATATGAATTTAGAATGTAAGTTTTGAAAACTGTTGTTAAAACAAAAAATAAAATAAAAATAGAAAAGGTGGAGATTTATTAGTAAAAGAAGATATGGGAGAATTTTATATGGAAATGAAATACTAAAATAGGAAACTAAATCGAATAAAGATAAGGGATAATGAAATAAAATAAAATAAATAAAGTAAAAATAAAACAAAAATCAAAAAATTAAAAGCAAAATCTCGTTGGATATATGCTGGAACTAGAATCAATTTTGGGGGGGCGAGGATCTGGTGTTTTGGTTGGGAAAATCTATCTTGCTGAGAGTTAGAAGAGGAAGGGAGCAGAGATGAATAGGGGGTGATTATGTCTCTTCCCGATGGTGCACCTATGCTTATGCTCATCACAGTCAAGACGGCTTCCTTGGAATGTTTCTTCTAAGACTGCTTTATGGGTTTCAGGTACATTTAATGGTATTCTTATTTTTGGCTTTATATATATATATATATATTTATTTACGGATCTCTTAGTCTTTTAATCTAGCTTTTTATTCGGATTTCCTTTCATGGGCGATGCTTGGCATGCTGTTTGTGTATGGTAGTCGAAGGAAACTCTATGTGCATGGTGTGTGAGTAGATTGTTATAGGTTATTCTTGTCTATGTAAACTTGAGTAGCTATATCTTCCTCGCCCTGCGGTTATGTTGGATTAGCAATGAACAGGTATTAGTCTGTATGCTCCCGAAAATTATGGCATCTCGTAAGGGCGAGTTTTGCTGATAGGTTTGATTATTTGATGCCCACTGAAGCACTGAGGCTGCATGTTTTCCCTTATTCTGCACTCCTTCCATCTTCCTGTAGGCTCGATTTACACCGATAACTCAAATTTCTATTTTATAAGTTATACTAATCTCCACCTTACAGGAATCCTTGAGGGTTTATTCTTGACAAGTTTGTTACACGGTTTCAGTCTGTGCTTGATTCTCGCTGCTTGTAAGGTGGTTCACTTTTGGTTCCATATTGATTTGGCATGTGATAAATATCACGGTTCTTGATAATCATCTTTTCTGCATGGCGTACTTATCTGTATTTTTTTTTATACCATGCAACCTTCCACTCTTTTCTTCGGTCACCTGTATGCATGTCGATTTATAGACCAGATCTATTCGTATCTCCTCAAGTATTAGTAACTTTGCTAAGCGTGTCTATCATGGCGTCATATTTGGGTGTCCACTTTTGTGGAATGTTTACAGTATCTTTTGATGTCGTCTTGTCGGAGTCACTGGTCCAATGATTGCCCTTTTTAGATAGCCTAAGCTTTCGATTCAGGTTGCCATTGTTTCTTATTTCTGGAATTAATCTTCAACCTAGTCACGTCTTCAAGCCCTTATCTTTAGCAACCACAGTGTCAGCAAGGAACGATGGATAATTCTATGTTTTGGAATTACCAGTCTACAACTACAAATATTTTCCTTGATACCATTCGCGAACTATCACAGCTGAAGATTTTAGGTGTTATAGAGTGTATAAGTTTAATTAGCCTTCCTGAATCTGTTGGCGGCCTATCATGTCTATGGTACTAGAAATTGAATGTAGTAAAGTTTTAAATAATCTCTCCGATTTCGTTATTAACCTGTCTCAGTTGCATTTGAACATAATAGGAAGTTTAATGTTTTAAATAATCTCTCTAAATTCATTGCCAACCTGTCTCTGCCACGCACTTGAATAGAATAGGAAGTTTAAAGGTTTAAACAATCTCCCTGGTCTCATTGTCAACCTCTCTCAGCCTCGCACTTGGAGCATAACAGGAAATTTCAAAGAATTAAATGACCTGCTTGATTCTACTGACTTGCTGTCGCAGTTGCAGCACTTGAAAATAAATATTATCATTGTACTAACACAATAGTGAGCTCTCCTTTGATCGTGGTGAAGTTTAACTTCTAACTTCTAATGTAAACGCGTCTCTGGAAACTCGCCACCAAACAGAAAAACTTCCAGATTAGAAAAGAAAAGTTGTATATTATTCCTCTACTCTTAAGTCACGTATTTACACCTCTCCTTTCTCCTACGCTTTAGCTTTGTGGATAACATTTTGGATTTGATAATAGTGCAAGTAGATGTCGATATTTCCAAATCCCAATATTCACCTTCTTATATACTTGGCAACCTGTCACAGTTACAGCATTTAGAGTTGAGGCATTATGCAGAATTAGAAAGCCTCCCCGAAACCATTGGCAACCTATCACAGCTGCAACTTTAAGACTTACAAAAGTGTAGTAAATTATAAGGAAGTTTGGATTATATTTTATATTTAGAAGGTTTATTAATAGAATAGGTTTATTAAGTTTATAAATATTGAAGAGGTTTAGTTACTAAAGGACACTTATGTTTACCTTGCAAGTCAGTTAGGAAAAATTAATCTCGATTGCATTCGCATCAATGTCTCATGCTAATTAGAGTTAAATATTATTATTGCTTATATGGAATTTCAGTGGTACTTGTGGTATTTGGGTTTCGAAATGATTGTTTATAAGTTAAAATTACTTTTGAATAATAGGAGTCACTTAATAGATCAATGAGATGATCTTTTATTTTCATCACTCAACCAATGAATTGTATAGTATGCTGATTTCATGCTCATTTAGGTTATTTACCCATTTGTTTTACTTAAGTGTTGATTGGTAAAAATTAGGAGATTGTGGATTTTTGTTACGTGTGGAATTTGTTTGAATAAAAGGAATGTGTTGAAGTGATGTTTCCACTTATATTTTGTATGTAGGTGTGTTGGTTATTGTGAGTTGGTTTTAACAGTGTTGCCTTGGTTGTGATGGCGATCAATCATGAGGATTCCATCTAGATATGACTTTTGTCTTGAGTTAATTTTTGATTTGAAGAGTCTTTATTCATTGGGTTGGTGTTGAAGTTGGCTTGAAGTTGTATCATTGACAACTCTTGTTTCTTCATTTTACCCTCATTTGTGGATTGCCATTCTTTTGGTTTACAGAGGCTTGAGATGATTGTCAGTTAATGTTCTCTCTTTATGTGCCCTTGATGTGGCAGGCGTTTCGATATCATGATTTTAAAAGGGTTGTACATGAATTGTTGAGTCCTTGTTTATGTGTTTATAGCGAGATGGATAATGCCTCGCGTGGTTTGGTCTTGAGATTACTTGCTTTATCGGATACGGTACAACCCTTGCCTAGTTTGGTTTATGTTAGGGGTCTTAGGGAGAGTGGCTCTTCGTGGGCACCGGTGCCTCAGGATGGGGAAGGGCTCAGGATAACCCACGAAAGAGTAGTTAAACAAGTGATAACCTAAACAATAGAATTTAGAGGGTTGGGTAGTTTAAAAAACACAAGATAATAAAACATTGGATTCCTCGGCTATGCACTAGGGCTACCATAGACTAGTGATAGACTGAGAAGGCCGTGGTCGGAAAAGTCATAGTCTCGTCCTCACGAGAGATTATCGGCTCCGCATTAGCTACCCTATGGTGTCGGTGCCTCAGTTAGGAGGAAGGGCCAGGAGATCCATAGATGGGTGCCGGCGCCTCAGTTGGAGGAAGGGCCAAGAGAATCCCATGAGAGCTGTGCGATGACACTCTCCACTTGACACCCTTGTGCTTGGTTGTAGTTGCCTCTGGTTATTGTACCTTTATGTTGTTTTCGAGGGCTAGGGAATCCATAGATGGGTGTCGGTGCCTCGGTTGGAGGAAGTGCCAGGGGATCCCATGAGAGCTATGCGATGACCCTCCCGACTAGACACCCTTTGTTCTTGTTTCTTGTCTCCTCTGGATATTGTAGTCTTTATGTTGTTTCAGATTCTTGTGGAAATGATTTATGGATGCTCTTTGGTGACTTTCTTAATTGTTGTTGCTTGGGTTAAATGTGATGAGTTTCATAGTTTCATTTGATTTTGTTGACTCATGAATGTTGTTGATTATGTCATTGTAATCCGTGAGTTTCATGATACCTTTGTATGATGTTGAGTCTTGTGGTTCCCTGTTTGGATGTTCTTGGTTGAGGTCTCTTCTTGTCAGCTCCTTAGTACGGGGGGTGGGTCTTCAGACCCACGTGGTCGGGTGGAACGTGCTAAGCACCCCATTGGGTCCCCAGTCAAGGATCGAGAGGTGCAGATTGGTGCCGTTGCAGCGACTCCAGAGTTGTATTTGTCTGGGAGCCAGTTACATTACTTTGTTCTTATCTTTCCGATGTATCATCTTATCTTGTTATGTGGTTCCTGCCCATATTGGGAAACATGTTTGTATCATTGTAAGACTTGAATAGTGTAAAGTAATGAAAAGGATGTGATGTAATATTTATCATTGGTGAACCTTGTGTGGATATGGATCCATATCAGAAGTTATTCAAAGTATTGTATTCATTTAAGTGAATGGTTCTTATTGAAGGTTTATATATATGCTTCGTCATGGATTAGATTTGGCTTTCATTCTTTATCATTGATGTATGGCATTAAGTTTCGTAATGTATCTTCGTGTACCCCAAGGGACGTAAATGATATTGGGTTTGTTTAAATGAATTTTCATGTCATAACTTTTGTACATCTCATGCATGTTAGTTTTACTTTAAAAAAAAAAATGTGTGGTAATCGTTGCCTTAGTTGTCCTTTGGGGTTCGCACGACGCGGCATTACATGAAGATTTTAAATAATATATTCCTTCACATAAATAAAAATTTATATCATCTCAAGAATAGGAAACTATCAAACTTTTGTCTAACTTAAAAGGTTACAATAAGTACTTTTTATTTCCTTTTCATAGCAACTTGTTTAAACAATACAATAGGGAATATAATTAAACTTACACAATAATTATTCCAAGATCAACAAAAAAAATAACTCTTTGTTTGAAACATTTCTTTTAATACATGTTTATAGAAAGATTGCTCCTCTTTACAACAAGGTATAATTTCCTCAACCTTTCCATATAACAAATGATACATATCAATGAAACAAATAGCATACCAATGTACAAGAACTTGCTCTCTTTTTTTTTTATATCACACAAAATATGAAGCTCATCTTTTAAGTTGCAATATTTCAATTAAGAAGGGAAAAAATTATGATTTTTATGCCAAATGTCAAGGACATGCTTTTACATCCTTCCATTTTCAAAAGTAAATACTAACTTTCAAACAATGCAAAACACACAAAATGAAGGTCTTGCTCTCCACCCTACTATAATGGCGTCATGGAGCCTCGTGGGCTCTAGCCATACCCCCGAGCAAGGAATTATTTTAGCTCCATGATGATAAATGGAGTCTTTTCTCATTTTTACAAAGAAATAAAGCTAACATAGCACAATCTTGATGTACCTAAGTTCTCTACCTTCCATTCTCCACCATGATTCATTCCATATTTCACATCCTTACCACCAATAACAAAGGGAAATAGTAGTAGGAGAGAATACTTATCTCTTTATATGAGGAGGCTAACTCCTTGAACCTTCTTTCCTCTGCCAAGCCATCTTGATCATTCTCTACTATCTCCATTAGAGTTTTGCAAGAGGAGAAGTGGGAAATGCCCAAATCTTCCATCTTGTTGAGGTATATAGGAATCTTCCAAACCTACACTCTTTCCCACAAGTGCTCACACATGTGTGAGTCTTGTGCCAATTCCAAGAACTTTTGGGGAGTGGGAAGTTGAGAGTTACAAGTCACACTTCCCAAGCCCCAACACTTTTTGAATTCGTCACATTCATGAATGTGGACTTTTGAGGGGTCTTTTCACACTCCAAGCACAAGTTCACATGTCAAAAAGGTTCCAAACCCATAGGTATAGGTCCTAGGGGTCTATTCTTGTTCAAAAACCAAGGAAATTGATTCAATAATCCCTTTTTAAAACCCACAAAAGAATCCATACGAATTTTGATCCTACCAAGGGTTCCAACCCCAACCAAAACTCACATCACATGTGTTACAATTGGATTCTACTCAAACATAATCACCCAACCAATAATAAAACCTCAAACCCTTCTAAGTCAAATAGGGCTACACTTAGAACTTCCCAAAGATGTATTTTGTTTGATTCTAACACTTGTCTATCCTCCTATTTGCATATTCGATTCTTGACCTTTAATGTTAATCCCACATCGACTCACTTAATTTCCTGCACAACGTAATTAAGCACGGTTAGACATAATAATAAGCCACATTAATTTTAAATCAAATCTTCATAACTTTATTCATGAATCATAGCTATCATTTCTTCCAATGTAATACAACACAACAATTATCTTATTTCAAATTATCTCATGAGTTTGAATATCATACAATAATTCACTTGCACATGTTAATTTTCATTACAAATAATGATATAAAGTAAAAATAAACTATGGTTATCAAGACAATCGCCTATATCACTCGCCAAGAAAATATCTAACCATCTATTTAGAGGAATATAAATACTTTTTAAGATTGTATTAGTCACATGCAAAGAGAGGCCTTAAACTTAAAAGGATAAAATGAATATGTGCTTTTTGTCTTTGTAATCACTTTTACCCAAAATAATATCATCAAAAATACGTGGCGTTTCTCTCACGCCCACGATAATCTGAGAATCGTGCTGGCTTTTGGTGACATTACGTTGTGTAAGGATTACCCACACATCAATTCTGGATCCTAAAATTGAACAAATCTTTGCAAGTGTGAGTGAACATATGTATGTGATATCTCTCTTTTGTTTCTCAACACATTGATCAAACTATGAGTATGTTTGCTTGCTTTTGTTTATCCTAGAGGGCCTGCCTTGTGGGAAAACATAATCACCCAAGGGAATGACCCAACCGGTAACACGCTAAATCCAAGTGACTTCCAACTAGGATATAAATGTAAGTACCGGAATAAAATATGATTATGAGGATGGTTCACAAGAAGGGAACTATAGTCTCTCGTCAGAGCTGATTATCCCCACAAATGAAATGCCCGCATTAAAACCCTTGTTTAGAAAATTCCAAAATACTTGATCTATTTGTTGCAAGAATGGTCACCAAGCCACCCCACACTTAAGTGATTTTAGTAGATGGAAAGTATGCCATGGAGTTTAAGGGTATTGATGTTTACCGCCCCATATAAGTGAGTGTCGTGGAGGAGCTAGTGGGCCGAAGCATCTAACCATCCACTAAAAGTAGGCGTAGCTGGACTTGTCCAAGTGGGGATTCAAAAAATAGTCTTTCATATCCATAAGGTTGTACATGTTCTTGGAAACAAAACACTTTGCTTGATCGTAAACATTGGGAAAACAAACATTCAACATTGTCATCAAATTTCAAACCCTTTAGGGAGCAAATAATTTTTGACAAATTTAAGTGTTATTGCTTGCCCTAGGGATTCTATGCTTAGAGGTTTCTAAAAATTTGAATTTATATCTCCATTTTCTCACTAAAGTCAACAATAGGGAACCTTTTCCTCAATTTCTTTGATTTCCACATAATAGACTTTGTGGGATGAGAAGAAATTTAGACATTGGACATCTAGTTTGAAACCTAATCAAGAAATTTTTGTGATAAAAAGAAGTCACTAAGAAAAGATAAGAACAATTGAACCCCACAAATGTGTCTCAAATGATTTCACGCAAAATAAAAATACAAAAACCAAAGTCAAAAGCTCTTAGTCCAGAAGATCATCAAAAGCATCTCTCAATGCTCTACGAATTCAAACAAAGATTGCTTTTCAACTTTTACAGAAGAGCTTCAAGAAACAATCCCAATTTGTATGATTTATTTTATCAACAAAATCCAAATATTTTTCGGAAATTTGAGCATCTTGTTTAGAGTAAAGCATGTTCTTCAAAACTGAGGTCTTGTAAACAAGAGTCTTTTTAGGTACACATAGGATCAAAGTCAACTTTCATCCATCTTTCAAACATCAAACGAAAAATCATCTCACCATTAACTTGTGAAAATCTTGAAAAAATCCTCCATGTTAAACTTTGGGAAAATCATTTGAAACAAATCCAAATGATCTTGTTTGATTAGATGTTTGTAGATGCATCCTTCTCCACATTTTTAGTCAAACTATCAAACCTTGTGAACAAGTCTATCCCTTGATAACATCCAACATCTTGGGGTTTAGGAGTTCATTATCCAAAATCAAAGTCAAATCAATCAAAATCATCTTGTTTGGTTAGGTGTGTTTAGATGAATCCTTCTTCTCACACTTAGTCAAATTAGCATCTTATGGACAAATTTACTCTAGGAAAACATCTAACCTCTTAGAGTTTAAGAGTTCACTATCCAAATCCAAATCAAAATCAAATCAATCCCAAATCAAAATCAAACATCAAATCCAAGTCCTAAAGCTTAACATCCCCTTCAAGATTCCTCAAGAGTTCCAATCATTCACCAATCGTTCATCTCTCATCAATATCATCATCACCTTTTGATCCTTAATCATCCTAGATTTTCTCTTTTGTGCATAAAGTTAGATCATTCTAAAGAATTAGAGATTCATGTATTAAATTATTGAAAATTGATCTCTATTTTATGGTGCAAACTAGATCACAACA